>LPNX010048211.1:203054-229917 GCA_001517045.1 Pseudotsuga menziesii
ATGTTTTGTAACTTGATGTTTATTTCAAGATGTATTTGTAATGTACTTGAGTCATTTCATGCCTCGAGGTTCCTATCGGGAGTTTCTATAATGTAAACAGGTCATGTCAAGTCAAGGTGTGTAACCCTCCTATTGTATAAGGGTTAAAGTCCCTGTAGTTCTAGAGAAATAGGGTTATTAGACTCACCTAGTGATGTCATCCCTAGTTGGTGTTATACCAAAATCATGTCACCATCATGTGATAAGAATTTTAACATACCTACTTACCCTGAATCCTAGCACTTGGAGTGGAAACTCATACCATTTTTTTAATCTTTCAAAAAAATGCTCAGCACTGCACCTTCCCCTTTGTCCAAGAGAGGTACCTTTCTCACACTTCCTATCCCATGTTATCCACAAGCGGTGCCACCGCTTATGGCCCTTATTCCATAAGCGTTTCTTACCTAAACCACTCTGTCATTGAAGGAGAAAAGAGGTACCCTGGGTAAAATGGAAAAAAGAAAAGATTCTCAAGGCTTCTAGATCATGAGCCTCGTGTCCTCCCTTATCCCTATCATTGTGGGTTAGTTGAGCTCAAGATCCCTCATCCTAGGATCTTAGAGGCCACCTCATCCACAAATCTCTCAACCATCCCTATCCATTGAGCCTTATAAATACAAGCTCATGTCCATGGTTGAAAGGGAGAAATCTTAAGGTATTGTTATGCTGTTGGATTGATTACTTGGCCCAAGCCATTGGAGAGCATAGAGAGAAAAAGTTGGAGCTTATGGGGATGAGAGTGTTTGGTTTCATGGAGATGCATGTCAACACTAAGGCTTAACTAGTTGTAAACTTCTCCATTTTATCTTAATGCAAAGTTGATTTCCATCCCACATTAATGTTATTGTTTGATTTCACATGTATTTTGTTAGACTCCTTAGTCACTAGCATGGATCGGTAGTTTATATTCTGGAAGCTTTGATGTGTTTGCATGTTTAATCTGATTGTAGGTACATATGGTTACTATCGAAGCATCACATTCCAAGTATCTACGGAATCCAGGGAGGGTCTTCAACCTTTGTCATTCATTTGTTCTGGATCTAAACCATTCAGACCAGTGGAACACTTTAGTATTCACAAAAGGTGAAATATTCCAGCAAACAAACCTGGTGACTCCATGTTCCTCCCCAACACCATTTTGGTTAGCCATGATTTTGCATCCTTATTTCCTACTGATATTGTCAACGTACCCCAAAGTCCCATATTGTTGCAAGATACATATTCTGAAGGAAACCTTTGCAACATTACTCAGACGAATCTGATTTACATATCAGCCAAGCCTGACACTATCGAGCATGTTCATGTTGGGAAGAACTGCTTAGCAGATAAATCTAAAGCATACAAGGCACTTTTCAAATAATTCCATGATATTTTTTCTTGGTCCTATGAAGAGATGTCGGGGATTGACCCATCCATTGTGGTCCACAAAATTTAAACCTATCCCACGGCTAAACCTGTCAGGAAAAAAATAAGGCAAGTCCATTCTCAAAAGGCCACAGCTATTAAAGCTGAAATTGAGAAACTTCTCAAAGCTTGGTTTATTTATTCTATACCCCTGACGGAATCGGTATCGAACATTGTCCCTATCAATAAAAAGCAGGGAACAATTAGAGTTTGTATCAACTTTAGATACTTAAATAAATGTTGTCCTAAGGACAACTTTCCTACTCTGCACATTGATTAAATTATCGGCAACTGTGTTGGAAAGTGTCATCTTTTCATTTATGGATAGATTCTTTGGCTATAATCAGATTGAGATATTACCCTCCAATCAGCATAAGACAGCATTCATTTTCCCATGGGGAACCTTTGCATATAATAGGTTACCTTTTGGCTTGAAAAATGTTCGAGCCACAATCCATCGCACAATGTCCTATGCATTTCACGATATTAAACATATTATTAAACCGTACCTTGACGAACTCCCTACTCATTCATAGTGACGGGAGGACCACCTTGGTCATCTTAGAGAGATATCCCTGAGATGTCATCATTATAATATACAACTCAATCCGCATAAATGTGTTTTTTGCATTGAGACGGGACGTCTGCTAGATTTTGTGGTATCCAAAGATGGCATCCAGATTGATCCTTTGAAAATTGCCACCATTTTATATCTTCCAGCCCCAACTAATCTCGTGGAAATCCAAAGTTTGCAAGGGAAGTCCAACTTTCTCCACAATTTCGTGTGCAATTTTGTAGAGAAAACACATGGTTATATGTGTCTCCTCAAGAAGAACACTCCATTCTTTTGGGATGACTAGGTTCAACATGCCTTTGATAATATTAAGCACGCTCTAACTCATTCACTCGTGATAAACCCCCCGGATTATTCAAAGGAATTTATCTTGTATATTGCTGCCTCCACTACTACCATCGCTATGGTTTTAGTGCAGGAAAATCTCCATAGTCAGGAGCACGTGATTTATTATGCCAGTAAGAATCTCATGGATTCTAAAACTTGCTATTCATGTGTGGAAAAGTTAGCATTTGCCACGATCATTGCTGTACAAAGGTTTCGTCACTACATTATACTCGGCACTGCCACTGTATTGGCAGACCAGAACCCGATATATTACATCCTGACTCGTCAAGTGCTTTGGGGCAAGTACTCCCGCTGGATAGTCATACTTCAAGAGTTTGATCTAGAATTTGCCAAAGCCACATCAAAGAAATCATTGGTCTTTGCTGAGCTTATGTGTGATCTTCCCTATCCTTCGACGGAATCTGAGCCCATTGATTCATTTTCGGATGAATTCTTGTTCCTGATTAGCACTACCGATCCTTGGTATGGAGATTTGCTTATTTATCTCCAAAAACAACTATTTCATCTGTATTTATCACGTGATGATCACCACCGTATCCGTCACCATGCGAAATACTATCTCATCCTAAATGATACCTTGTATAGATGTGGGATTGACTCAATTCTCCAGTGAAGCCTCACCCATGAGGAAGCTGAACATGTGTTGAATGATTACCACTCAGGAGCATGTGGTGATCATTTATCTAGGATGGCTACAGCATAGAAATTCCTTCACGATGGCTATTTCTGGCCTTCTGTCTTCAAAGACTGTCATGAGGATATTAAGAAATTTCCACCTTGTCAACACTTTCATCCTAAAAAGCGCACCCATCCTACTCTGCTACACCCCGTCATTCGTGTTAGCCCATTTTCCAAATGGGGGATTGACTTCATGCATTGTACGCCTACCTCAGCTGGGGGGCATGGTTACATCATCGTAGCTGTTGATTATTTCACAAAATGGGCTAAGGACATGCCTACATACACAGAAGATGGTAATACTACTGATCTCTTCTTGTTCAATCATATCATAGCTAGATTTGGAGTCCCGCAGTCCATCATTACTGATCACAGATCCCATTTCCATAATCAAATGATGGCGGAACTAAGTGCCAAGCTAGGTTTTCGCCACAAAAACTCTACACCATATTATCCACAAGCTAATGGTTAGGTAGAGGCCATTAACAAAGTTTTGAAAACTATGCTTCGTCGGATGGTTGGAGATCATAAATCCAACTGGCACCATGTTCTTTTCTCCACTCTTTGGCCTTATCAGACTTCTGTGAAAGCAACCACTAGTTTCACACCATTCCAGCTTGTCTATGGACTCGAAGCTGTCTTACCAATTCAATGTCAGATTCCATGTTTACAACTTACCGTCGATCTTCTCCCAGACACTTACGTAGAGGAAGAAAGATTTTTGTACTTGAATAACCTTGACGAGACTCAGAGAGAAGCTGCCTTAGCTAATGAGGCACATAAAAAATGCATCAATGTGCAGTATAATAAATCCATCCAACCTCATGTCTTTGATGAGGGTGACCTAGTATTGACTTATGATTAGAGATATGACAAACTAAGGAAGGGTAAGTTCGAGTCCATGTGATACAGACCTTTCATCATTTCTAAGGTTTTAGATAAAGGAGCTTACAAGATCTTTGATTATGATGGAATCCCTTTGGGGCAGCCTCGCAATGAGTTGTACCTGAAAAAGTACTATGCCTAGGTATTTCTTGGATAGTATCTTGTATATATGCATATTGCTTGAATTTCAGTGTGCTTTTAGTATGTTTGAGATGGTTTTGAGTTTAGTGTCCGCATCTATTTATACCATGTTTTGGTCATGCAGATGGATTTATACGGCTTCGCAGATGGTGCTTGCCACCACACCTTGAATCTCGCCTTGGCTGCTTGGGTCCTCTATTCCCCAGCTGAAGATTTGGTCAGTTTAGGAGCGGTTTGTATAGGTCTTGCTACTAATAACATCGTCGAGTATGAAGCAGTCATCGGTCTTTTGACTGAAGCTTCCTCCCAGGATGTTCGTGATCTAGTAGTCTTGATGGACTCACAACTTGGGGTTTTCGATTTAAACCATGTTTACACCATTAGAAACCCTATGCCCCTCCACCTCTTTCGGAGAGTACGTTTGCTAGAAAGATCATTTGAAACCATCACTTATAGGCATATCCCTAGGGAACATAATATAGTTACTGACTCATTAGCTAATTACTTCCTAGATTGACATATTGCCAATTCATGACATTGAAATCAAACATGGTACATTGTAAATAAACATTTAAAGACACATAAATCTCATATAAAATACATTTCTCATTTGAGACATATAAACACTAGGTAAAAGTCTGTATATATATATATGAAAAATTTACAGAAGATAGGTCCTGAGACCTCATTTGAAGCACATAGGCTTTTAGAAAAAACCATCATACAAAATCCTGAAGCTGTCAGCTTTCAGTACATATCTCATACACTAGTGGTGCTCATGATAGCACATCACTACTCAAGCTACTCTACATGGCAGCCTATTGAATTGACCCGGTACTCCCGCTGTGGGTCTCTGGTATCTCATCAGGAGGTCATAAATGGCAACATCTAGGATATCCAAGGCCAACCTCTCCAAGCTTTCCTCTAGCTCCTAGGTGATATAATCACCCTGTGGTACAAAGCGGGCTCCAGCTTGTCTATCCAATGGAGAAGCTCCTCCAGGTCGTGTTGCTCCAACATCTGCATGAGAATATACAGGTCTCGTCACTTAACATAAAAAAATATAAAACATTAGAAAACATAAAAACATTTCATCCATTTTAAGGTTTCTTGCTTCTTACAGATGTCTCCCCACTATCCGCCAGGTGGGAGTGGTAGGTCAAGATCTCTAGTGAAGTCCGTACCTGCATAAGCATAATCCTCAACCATGAGGATCTGATCTTGGAGCCATTTGAAGAATGGGTCACCAAACTTGTGACCCTTCCCCTACCTACTCCTATACGAGCCATGACTTGGACCCACCTCAGCATATGGGGGTCCTTTGCTCTCAGACTCCGAAAGACCACCTGAGGTCTCATCTATGGAACCCGCTCGAAGAAGAAGCCGGTTAAAATGGAGCCAAATCCAAACTACTTTAGCTCTCTCTATCGACACTTAGTCAGCTGATCTTTGAATATGGAAAGCATAGCTTCTGCCCAGTTGAATACTGTGGGTGCCATGGCCTCTATGGCATACATAATGTGTGCCCTAGAAGCCTAGTGCACACCCTGACTCCTGGCCACCCTATGCATAGTAAATAGGACGGTCTGTAGGGGCCCATCCGTAATTGCTCTGAAGGGCATCTTCTTCCCCAATGTCCTCGTCCCTAGAGCACAGTGATGATCTATAAGCTCTTGAGTGGTAATATCCCCTCCACAGGAACCTGTCAGTGAGATGGGGGCACCCTATCTCAAGAGACTAGTCCAGAAGTAGATGTCCTCCACTTACACTATAAGAATATTTCCCCCCACCTCGAAGTACTATTGCTATGGATTCCACGTCCGTAGTATGTGTTCCAGTAACCACTTGTGTGACACCGTTGCTTAGGGTCCAGAAGAACTTCAGGATCCCACAATCCCATAATGCGGCAATACAACCCGCATTTCTCTCAACAAAAGCATCATCATTGTCATGTGTTCTTTGTTTCCATATCACCATGTTTTGAGCAACCAAGACCTACCAAAAAAATCATGGCATGCATTAGAATCATCTCTAATCATTAAAAATCAAAATAAGGACTTATTTTTGCTCATGCTATTAGTTTAAAATCTCCACGGCCGGTACCGGCTGTGCACCATTGGAGATAGGTGGTGGAACCACTTGTCAACTATGTTATAGGCGTGGTTCTTGGGTGGTACCGCGTATCCCGCAAGGGGTAGGTGTGGTGATTACTTTTAAGGTTTTAGGGCTTGCGATATAATCCCAAAACCCCATCAAAACTCAAAATAAATGCTATGAAATGAAAGAGTAGGGTTTTAGTTATTACCTGCAACTGACGATACTCAAAATGGATAGTGGGAACTCCCAGTATCAACTGCTGAATATCTGGCTAAGAAAGTGCTCAAAATGCTCTTCGCTATGGGTAAATAGTGAAGTGATTTGATTTTTTACTATTTACATGACTTATATAGGCATTTTTGGGTCTGACATACTATAGTTTTGATATAAAATCATATTTTAGTCAATGTTTATTTGTAGTAATCCCTTAATGCTAGTTATAGATGCATTTAAAACTTGTTTCTGAGTCGATTGTGGGATAAGAGAACCATAGAAAAGAGATTTGGAAGTTTGTTTATAGCTTTTTTACACTTTCATAAAATGGAAAAGGTCGATGAGCGTTTATTACGACACTTTGATCATGCTCTTTAAACCCAGTATCAAAGGTCCGAGTCCATTTCAGTTTCTTTCCAGGCTCGCCCAAGTTGACATTGTGTAAAGAGGCATCATGGAGTCCTCTTTTTACCTCCTTTTCAGGATCCTTAAACACGAAAAGATCATCGAGTCTGTTTCCGATCCTTTCTAGGCTCGTAAAAAGTGGCATTGTGTAAAGAAACCTCATGGAGTTCTCTTTAAACTCTTTTCAGGCTCCCTAAATATGAAAAGATTGTCAAGCGATATTGTCTTCTTCACACTCGTTAAAGTATTTGAAGATTCATTCATCCGATGGTAGGTTATCTCTTTTTCGGTTCGGATATGACTATTTACGAAAAAGGAACACTCCAGCCAATCATGACTGGAAGAGTTCCCTAAGGTATGATTTTATACTTTTTTGGGCCTTAGGGACTAAATCATATGAAAAAGGACCCCTCTAGAGTCTTCTTCTGTAATCGTTTAGAATCTATAAACATGAATGATATCAAGTTTTCTTTCAGTAGACTCGTTAAATTAAACATTGAGAGACCCATTTTGGGAATGAACCCCTCCTCTCTTAGGTTCATAAAACATATGAGTCTGGAATTGTCTTCCGACAAGCTATATCGAGTGTTTGTTACCCTCTTTGAACTTGTAAAACTAAAAAGAGGCACTCATCAACCATGATGGGGGAAATGTAAAGGGAATCATTTTGCAAATAATGGCAGTTGTTTGTCATTACCTTTGAACATGGCACTTGTCTACACATCATGTCAGTCAATTGGGTATTCAGATGATCTCCACGACAATCCACTTTCATGAATCATGTCACTCCTTTGAGTCTTTCAAAAGAATGCATTGTCCACTGTCGCATTGTGTGTTTTTCCCGTTCAGTCATGCTACCATGCCTTTTTGTCACGCATCCCGATGTTTAAAGGGGATTCAAAGAATTTTTGCCTATGTAGTCCACACCATCTTTGTGCCGGTATTTTTGAGTCAGTCTTATGGTTAATACATTCACATCATTCCAAAACTATGTTTCGAGTTTCGTGTCATCGATGTGGGACTCATCATGGCCCTCCTTCAACGAGACTTTTTCCCGTCAACATCAGCTCATCATCCGGGAAATAGTATTAGAAACAATATTTAGTACCTTGAGGTATGCCTTAATGACAGATTCTCTCACTCTCGACATAGGTTCACATCATTGACCTTTGACCGATAGAATCGACTGAGTGTTCAACATCATGACATCTATTCGCACTCAGTAGATTGTACTAGGGTACCTTGGGAATCATTGACATCAATGGTGATCTCCCTAGCACTTGTTAACGATTCACATCATTGGATGGTAATCAAGTGGTTTCTACCATGTTCGACTTCAGATCATTGTAATCACATGGATAGAATTGTACTTTGTGGAATACGAGACGAAGACCCTGGGTATTTGTTTAAAGGGCTCATTGCTTTTCCCCAGGTTGCGATGGAGTTTTGTATATCTAGCATGAATGCACATTTGTATGGTTGGGGCTATGCTCAAATTTGTGTCTGTATGACATAGATCTACATTGTATGTCTGGTAGCTATGTCCAAGTTTGAGTCCTCTATCACATGGATCTACATTGTATTCTAGTAGCCATGCTTGTTTATTCCTCTCATGGATCTACCTTGTATTGGTCTATAGCCATGAGTTGGTTACTTGTGTCTATGAGTCAAAATATTGATGTACTATAGATGCCTACTTGATGACATGCTCCGAACGAGCTGACATTTTCACCTCACAGTGATGACTTGTTCTCTCAAAGCTCTCATTTATCATATCCCTCTAAGACTCATGCTTTGGGGGGCATCCTATTATACAGAATCCTGTCACCATCATGTGATAAGACTCTTAACATACCTACTTGCCATGAATCCCAGCAATTGGAGTGGAAACTCATACCATTTTGTCAATATTTCACAAAAATGCTCAGCACCGTGCCTTCCCCTTTGTCCAAGAGCGATACCTTGCTCGCACCACCTATCCCTTGTTATCCACAAGTGGTGTCACTTCTTATGGCCCTTAGTCCATAAGCATTTCTTACCTAAACTGCTCTGTCATTGAAGGAGAAAATCGGTACCCTGGGTAAAATGGGAAAAAGAGGAGATTCTCGAGGCTTCTAGATCATGAGCCTCGTGTCCTCCCTTATCCCTATCATTGTGGGTTAGTTGACCTTGAGATCCCTCATCCTATATCCACAAATCTCTCAACCATCCCTATCCATTGAACCTTATAAATACAAGCTCATGTCCATGGTTGAGGGGGAGAACTCTTAAGGTATTGTTATGTTGTTGGATTGATTACTTGGCCCAAGCCATTGGAGAGCATAGAGAGCAAAAGTTGGAGCTTATGGGGATGAGAGTGTTTGGTTTCATGGAGATTCATGTCAACACTAAGGCTTAACTAGTTGTAAACTTCTCCATTTTATCTTAATGCAAAGCTTATTTCCATCCCACATTACTGTTGTTGTTTGATTTAACATGTATGTTGTTAGATTCCTTAGTCACTAACATGGATTAGTATATTATATTCTGGAAGCTTTGATGTGTTTGCATGTTTAATCTGATTGCAGGTACATAGGGTTACTATCGAAGCATCACATTCCAGGTATCTACGACGTCCAAGGAGGGTCTTCAACCTTTATCATTCATTTGTTCTAGATCTAAACCATGCAGACCAGTGGAACACTTTACTGTCTACAGAAGGTGAAATATTCCAGTTAACAGTTGGGTTTAGTCAAGTCAGGAATTAGTATAAATAGAGAGATAACCTCTCTATTTATCACACACTCACTCACACTCAGTTGTAGCACATAGCTAAAGAAGAGAAAGACACTGGGCCAAGGAAGAAAGAAGTTACTGTTGTCGAGATATCATCTTACTGTTTTTGTGTTTCACTTTTGGTGCTAATTCTATCTCTGAGGAAGTTGCGGGGTTTTCTCCATTTATGGTTTCCCTGAGGAAAAAAAACTGTATTCATTGTCTCTTGTGTTTTATTGTTGTACTTGTGTTTCTCTCAGTTAAAGATCTTAATGTTATGCTAGCTTAATGTTAAAAATTTAACACCATATATGGTTGTGTATTATAGTGTGGAGTACCTTGAGGCTGGGGTGCTACAAAGCCATAGTTAGGAGACAAATAAGCAGGTTGATACCCGAATCCATAAGGTGTATAGTTGTGTCCATAAGACACTCCATAGGATGGTCCATAAGATGGTGCATAAGACTTTCCATAATATGGTACATAATATGGCACATACACAACTGACACATAAGGAGGCACTTGGCCTTGTCACATTGTGGTGTGACCAGACACGGGTTGAACATGACTAATGGTAGAACTACGACCCAAAGGACAATGTGAGATAGGAAGAGGATTTGTTGTCAGAAAATCATTTGAAGGAACTGGTGTTGAAGACGATGGAATATGGGAAGGGATGTAACTTGTGCCCCCAATATTCTCATGTCTAGGATCACTCCCCCGAATGGGAATGAGGGTGCTAGGACTAGGATCCACGTGTGAAGAAGCTTCCACCGCAGGGATGGAAGGTGTAATGTGACTAGTGCTACCAAACCTCTCAGACTACAAAGGAATGGAGGAACCCCCAAATGCAACACCAAGGTCAACACCCAATACGGCATTGGGTGTCATCGTGTGGTTAATACTACGTGACAAATACCATCGGTTTTCGTTCATGTAGACTGGAAATTGCGAAATATCATCAGGCGATGTCCCAGCCATAGAATGGCTGGAACCCATAGGAGTCCCATATGTGCTGGAAGGTTTGGTATCCCACACTAGAGTAGGAAGATCATGGATCTACGAGATCTAAGGATCATGTTCACCCATGGTTTGTGAATCAAAGTGAGAGTAAGTTTTCCTGGGCTACCTGGTTCTCTCTCCCAAAGGAGGAGAAGACGTAGAAGGTAGAAGTCCTGATAAATGATGAGAAAGGAGGAGTGCTACACCTAGATCCATAATGACTTAGCAAAACAAAAAAAAGACTCAATATAACTACAAAACCCTAAGCAAGATAGAGTACATAGAGCACACTCCTAAGAAAAACTACAACCGAGAAATAAGAAAACCAAGGGGAGGATATGTTATCTCCCGAATGTAGCAGGTGTGGCTCGCTTAGGAGAGGCTTGAGACTACCATATACTACAAGCGAAGGTTCATAGCCAATTATAGTGGACCTCAATTTCAACGAATAAAGAGACTGTGTTGTCCAATCCTTACCTGACCAGGACACCTACATAATAACTTATGCAAGTACCCCCTACAATACCTAGGTATGACTGTTGAAATATTGAGAGGGGGGTGAATCAATATTTGTACTATTTAAATTTTTAATCAAAAGCAGGTTGTTGATCACCAATCACAACACATCATCAATGTGTATAAAAATAACAAGATGTACAATACACAATAGTTTTTCATGTGGAAACCCAAGTTTTGGGGGTAAAACCATAGAATTCTTTAAAAAAATAGTTTTCCAGAAATAATTGGAAGGAGGGAACAACCCTCTTATTATATAGACTTCAATTTTCTAGCTTCAATTGGAAGGAGGTTATGACCCCATGATTTACAAGCTACGACCTAAAGGAAGCTTCCACTCCCTAGTTTTATGGCTTCAACGTGAAGGAGGCTACGACCTCCTTTCCTTGCCCCATCCTATCACCTTGATAAGAATACAGAAACTGATGAACCATGACCCCACTAGATCCATGGAATTGTTAATCAATACTTGTACTACACTGCACAATTTGCACCACACTACACAACCACTGCCACTACTAACCAATGCTCATCAACTGGTCATTGTCCACTATCCACTGTATCACACTGCTCATCAACATATACAATCAAACTCTCCAATCAACCTGTACCAATCAATCTATTTCTCACATCATCTGACTCAGTCCACTTGGGTCAAATCAACTGCTCATACAACTCAGCAAGTCTGAGTTAGACCAACTACACATAAGAGAACATGTGCCAATATTTCTCAATTGTCAAACCAATCTCTGAATCTACTGCTGACAACTTCAATTTCCAAATCATCACTCATATCACTGATATGTCGATTCACATCTCATGTACGTCGTCATACACAATATCTGAAAAGGTAATTCTGCTCTGATTTTACTAAACATAATATAGGAAACATCATAGTGTGTAATCATAAGATATGCATCATCGTAGTAGTGTAAACATCATAGTGTGTAAGAATTTCAAGGCATGGATCATCATAGAGTGTATAGCATTTATCGCATATCATCAATATGTATCATAGCATGTATCGTCACATTATATAGGAGTGCATCATAAAATGTATAGCTCACTCATCATACTTGTACATACTGCATACTTCACATAAAAATTCACTATCATACTATATATTAATTATTGTTCACACACTACTGTACCCCTCTTTATACCGTACTATATTTGTACACATTTACACTTCAATGTACATACACTTGTCTTGTTAGATGTACATACAACTTGTCTACTTGTCTACACACCTTTTCTACTATACACACACACACACCTTGTCTACTTTGTACATAGTTGTCCACTACTATTCACATATCATTGTGCATACACACTAATTCATACAACTAGTATATTATTGTACTCTCTCACATGAGGGATTGTGACCCTACCCTGCTTGTTTTTTAGCATTTTTATACCTATATTTTTTCTTTAGATATTCACCATTGTTTTCTCGATCGTTTTGGCAAAGAGATCTGATCCATATTTTCCCATCCTTTCATCTATGGAGATCGATGCCATATTTCAGATCTGTCCATTTGGGCCTTCGAATCTCAGATTTGTAGTTTCTTGTATTTCGAATCTTGTGATTTCCTCTCTCACACATCAATCCAATTGTATGTTCTTGTGGATCATGGAGATTGGTCTTCTTCAACATGATGCATTTTATAAAAAAAAACTTATCACACATTTTGCCTCTACATCAGATCGTGATACTATTCTCCAAACTGAAGCATCATTCATTGTTTATCCCTGGAATTTTATCATTGGCATGATCTTCTGTAATTTTTTGGCTACGTAGTCTCTAGTTCAGAGTAATAGAGGGAAGACCAAATCAACTCCTTCCAGTCTCAAATATGGTCTTCATAATTTTGGTTGTGTGTTTCAATGGGTTTTGCTTCAACAACCCCTACAACGCTCCCTCTATCATATTCATTGCTTGTTTTTTTATTGGAGAATATCACAGATATTTATATGATCTTGGTGTGTGATCACATTGAATGCTTCCCATATTAGCTTGGAAATATTTGCTATCTTTTGTACGTGCCTCAATTCTTCATGGCCTCTAACAGGTTTGTGATCAACATGGGTGCACATTCAAACTGTCATTACCATTCATGATCCAACGACCTATATATGGGTTTCATGATGTGCTGTTGTGATTTAGTATCAAATTCGTATCTATATGTGTTCCATATATCTATCCTATGAAGGAATTGAGATATACTTTTATTGCTTGTTGTGGGGAGGCCTGAAAATATCAATCTGTTGTGGAGATGATAGATCTGTAGGATATCTACAACATTTGATCCATTTTATCGTAGCATGGATACTGTAAAGTCAAAGTGGAGTAGTAGTGTATACAACAGTGATATCTTTCGAATAATTTCTATAATCATTTTTAACAACTATGTTTCTTATTGCATCCATCACCTTTTTATCTGGCTCGTGGTTCCTTTTCACGCAATCACCTCCAAGCTGATTGGAACCTTTGTGTTTGTGACTTTGAATGTGGTGAAATGTTGTATAATGTATGACTCACATTATTGTATTAGACAACGAACTACACGTATTTTTGTAGCACAGTGTTATATGGTTGTGGTTCGATGAAGGAGATCAAGGATCCAATCCCATATCCACAATAACTTTCAAATATGCAAACCTTTTGGAGCATTTTTTTGGCATATTTGTTTTTGAAAAACTTATTGTAATATGTTATTTGCATTTTGTTTGCAATAAATTCTCAATGGCATTTTTTTGGCATATTTTTTTTTGAAAAATTTATTGTAATATGTTATTTGCATTTTGTTTGCAATAAATTCTCAATGGATTCTCTGTTTTCCATATCCTTTGAGGAATTACAAAGAGAATTGCGCTCTCTTTCTTGTGAGTGGTTGCACATCACATTGATTTTCTTAATTGAGATTGTTTCTTCTCATGAACTCAATGATATGATTACACACTTGTATATGGGTATCTAAAATGAATTTGCTTGTTGAAACCCATATCGAGGATTGTTGTTGATGATGGTTATTAATGGAACTTCTCGTTCCACACCTTTGAGTGGTGGAATTCGAGCCGCTCGTGGAGATACTTTTAGGAGGGTAACGGAGCATTTTTCGCCTTGTAATTACTTATTTTGCAGTGTGCTGAAGCTCTCCACTTTGGATTTCTTCTTGATTAGTTTTTTTGCATATTTTCTTCTTTTAGGTTATACTCCATACATTCGCAATCAACAGTGACATGCATTGTCGCCATCTTTTGTGCTTTGTTCAGTATTGTGGGGGAGGGCGGTATGCAATGCTTCCTCGGATGATATTTTTCTCTCTTATTGATTGAGCTCAAATATATTCAGAGTAAGGTTTGTATCGAGCACCAATTCCTATATTTACTTGGTGGTTGTAGCGGTTAGTTACCCATGCATTCCTGTGAGATGGATTGGATTCCATAGGTGATAGGATGAATTAATACTCCCTTTTACCACATAGTCATCATTATCACATCACTAGTGCATGGGGGACACACATAGGGTCTGTGAGATGGAGGATTCATCATATCTAACTCCTAGAATCCTAACACCCTTAAATTACCTTGATTGGAGGGATGATTTGCAAGTTTTATTATGCAACAAGGGTATATACAACATCACCATGGGAAGGGAGGTCGAACCCCAACAATATCTTGAAAAATCCAAGTATCATAATAAGCTTGATGAATATTTTGGTTTCATGTGCATCCACATCTCTAGGGAAAAATTGTTCCATCTTGATCAACTAAAAAATCCAAAAGAAGTAAGGGATAAGATCGAATTCTTGTTTGGAAAATACAATGAGATTAAGGGCCATATCCTGGAGAATTAGGTAATTTCACTACATCCCAGCAAATTCAAAACAATACAACATTTCTTCTCAAAATTCAAGTCCCTTCTCATGCAATGCAAGCAGTGTGGGATTGAAAAGAAGGATGAGCGATTGGTGCTCTAAATTATGAGCAAACTTGTCTCAGAATTCTCAATGTTTGTATTTACTTTTCACTCTAGGAGACTAAAAAACTTCAAATTGGAGAATACCATCCCTTGATTCCTTCACAGAGTCTCTAATCCAGGAATAATATAAGTTGATACAAATGGGAGCTCTCAAAGCCTCCAAAAATCAGTCTCTCTTAGCTAAAGTGACTAAGAATGTGCAAGGAAAGGGGAAGAAAAGAGGTAAAGAGAAAAAATAAAACTCATTCCAATCCTAAGGATAAGGTAAATCCTTCAGATGAAGCCTCTAGTTCTAAGAAGGACAAGCACAAGAAGTTTGACAAAGCTAAGTGCTCTTACTACAAGAGAGCATTTCATCTAGAGAATTAGTGTATGAAGACAAACTCCCTACAAATAAGAAAATCAGATGTCTAAGATCCTTTAACATAACAATATTTCCCTTCCTAAAGGTGGAAATAAGTTTGATGTTGGAAACAAGACTGAAGAACATGATAGGTTCCATGCTCTGAAGGTAGGATTTTCTCAATCAAAGGATTTTATCATTGATTATGGAGATTCCAACCACATGGTTTCCTCCAAAGAATCATTCACTACTCCAGATCTCTCTGGAGGGCCAAGCATCCACATGGGAGATGGCTCACAAATCCCAGCTGTCAGGAAAGGTTCCATTAAAATTGAGCATGGAGTGTTCTAGAATGTGCTCTATGTCCCTTCCCTGGAAGAAAACTTAATTTTGTCTATAAACTAGATGACACATATTGGTTCTCCCAAGAGATTCACGTTTGATCCTGACACATTGGAGATCTCAGAATTCTCTACTATAAATCTAATAGAAAACGGAGTTTCTAATCATGCATTCAAGTCATATGGGTTTTCTCACTTTCTTCCTAATTCATATCTGAGTGCCTTATTGACCCATGCCAATAACAAAAGCAAGTTGTGGCATGAAATATTTGGCCACCTAAACTTTAAGTATCTCCAGCAGTTGCATAATGAAAAGATGGTTGAGGAATTTCCTCTCATCAAATTTTCTGAAAATGTGTGCACTAGTTGCTTGGTAGGGAAGCATCCAAAGAAAAGGTATGAGGTTAGGAAGGTAAGAATATATTCATCCACATTGGATTTAATCCAAAGTGATGTATATGGAATGATTCCTACAACATCTATGAATGGATCCAAATACTTTCTGACCTTCATTGATGACAACTCAAGGTATTGTTGGGTATACTTTCTAAAGCATAAGTCTGTGGTATTTGAGACCTTCAAAGTATTCAAATCCTTGGCTAAGAACACTCTCACGAAGAAGAAAAAAGAATTTAGATTTGATAATGGAGGTGAGTATGTCAAAACATAATTACACCATCTTTTTGCATCACCAAGCATCCAAATGCAACACTCAGTCCCATACACACCACAATAGAATGGTGTAGTAGAGAGAAATAACAGATCCTTGAAATAAATGGCTGTGTGCCTTCTAGAAGAAAGAAAAATTTCACCATATATGTGGGATGAGACATTCAATTGTGCTTCGTATATCGAGAATAGAGTGCCTCATAAGTAAGTGATTCGGGATACTCCTTTTGAAGCATTAATGGGACATAATCCCAATGTCTCACATCTTAAAGTTTTTCGCTCCAAGGCATGGTCCATAATTCCTACTAACAATAGGAAATCCTTGTAAGCCCAGAGTAGCAAATGCACACTGATGGGATATGCATATGATGCTAAGGCATACAAACTGATGGAACTTGCAACCAAAAATTTGTTCATAGAGCGCAGTGTTCAATGTGAAGAAGATTGGGTGCATTATCCACAACCAATTGAAGAAGAAGAAGATATAATTTCTCATCCATTTCCATTTGTAGATGATGATGATGTATTGACTAATATTTTAGATTAAGAAGATGTAGATCGAGATGATCATGATCTTAATATTGAGAATGAAACTCGAGAATATCTAGATCCAAATACATATCCAACACCTACTCCCAATGAGAGGCCTAAATGGGCCCAAAATATCATTGAAGCAACTAGGAATAGTGTTGGGGATCCACATGACAGAAGAAGAACAAGGTGCCAATATCAGGATGAACATATTAAACTCTCCCATTTAGATATAATTCTCCTAGAGAGGTGTTTCATGATGATGGGGTCAGATCCTTAGTCATTCAAGGAATATTTCCATGATCCAAGATGACAAGAAACTATGGATTATGAGTTTGGTTCACTACAAGAAAACAAAATCCAAGAGCTTGTCACTCTTCCTCCTGGGAGGAAGTTAGTTTGGTTCAAATGGATATTCAATACCAAGCTAGCAGTTGATGGTACCACAACCAAGTTCAAGGCTCGATTATTGGAAAATGGGTACTCACAAGTCCATGGGATGGACTACAATGATACATTCGTTCCTGTTGCAAGAATGGACTCCATATACTAGTTTTGTCCATTACATCTTTGAAGAGGTGGGAGGTACATCACATCGATGTGAAGAGTTCCTTCCTCCATGGTGACCTAGAAGAGGAGATATTTATGAAACAACTTGACAAGTACATTTAATATTCATCTTTATTTTTCAAGATGAGGAAATATCTCTATGGGCTCAACAAATCCCAAAGGGCATGGTATGCTAAGATGGATTCCTTCCTAATGTCACAAAAATTTGAGAGATGCAAATTTGACTACAATGTCTACATGCAACAAAAAGGGAGATTCTTACTGTTGATTTTTCTATATGTGGATGACTTGCTCATTACTAGTAGCTCCATTGGTGAATTGAGAGGCATCAAATATGCTTTGACCAAAGCATTATCCATGATTGATCTAGGACTGTTAAGGTAGTTTATTGGTCTTGAAGTAAATAAAAAATCTTCGAGAATCATGATTACATATTCTAGATACATGAATTTCTCAAAATATTCCACATGACTGATTGCAAAGCAAGACCCTTCCCTTTCCTATCTGGCATCAGGTTGGAAAAAGGTGGTTCCACACAATTGGTTGATAGTACACTCTACAAATAGGTGTGTTGGTGCCGGGATTTTGAGCCTCCAAGGTCGACCAAGGGGAGGCTGCTCCCGGGAAACAGCAGAACCACTTTAGACTATGCCTCCGGCCCTGCGCAGTCAGAGAGGGATCTCTCGCTTGTCAGCGAAGTATACTCCACATAAGGTTGTCAATCTTGTGTGTCACTAGAGTCTACTCCGCATAGGATTTTCAATCAGCGTAATCAGGGGGATAGGATCCTAAATGGGGCAAATTATGTTGAGGAAGGTGCATGGTGGGATTATCGGGGGCAAGGGACCATGGGAAAATGGAGTCGAGACCTGCACAAGAAATGATTACAAATGGAAAGAATGACATAAAATTGCAAACAGAGGCAAGATAGCTACTAATTTCCCAATCAGGAGATATTTAGCGGGTGTTGTAGAGGACAAGAAGGGACAATCCATCGCATGGAGCGGTGGTGAGACGAATTCCATGCAACTTTAGAAGAACCATTGATGAATTCTTGGAATAGCGGCCGGAGCATAACGAGTATGAATTCTGAACCACTACACCCTAATTTGCAGACATGAAAAGCAATTAACAAAATGGAGTGGAAACAGGAAACACATTTACACGTAAAAGAAAGTACTTATTGGGAAAAACAATAACACAAGAATTTATGCTGTGAGTAACAATATTTCACTGCAATTTATTCGTGCACAAGTATCAAGATTTACAAATGGGAGCCTTGGCCCATGATTATTTCACAATCCAATTCACTAAATCCATTTCTCCCTCTATCGGGAGCATTTTTTATACAATCCTAATGCTGAGACTACCGAATAAAAAACTGTTAGGTGTTAACAATGCAAAGAGTGGACTATCAACATGTTTGTACAATTAAAAACAAACATCATGGAGAAATGGTGTGTGATAACACAGGCTGACAGTGCAGAGCCCCATCCCATCTTGCTTCATGAAAATGACTCCCATGCGGCGTGCTGACGGTCAATCGTCCACACAAGCTGCCCTAGACCTATTTTGGGTCTCCTTATCTAGCTGGAACATGTTGCTCAAAGGCTGAAAAGAAGAATTGAATCCCCTCCTCTACTATTCTCCTGACCTCATCCTCCATCGGGTGAAACTTTTATAGGAGGAGGCCAGAGAAAAGGTAGCCCAACGATTGGTGACGATAAGTGACTTAAGAAGCTTATCATCCTTGTACTATCTTCTTCCTCATACAAGGAGGATTCTTTTGTGAGTCATGCATCCAGGTGTTCTTTTGACCCTCTCCTCACCCACAACCAAGCAGTCAAGTGGAGTCTCTAGGAATGGAGTCGAAGGCTCTAGACCCACCCGGTCCTAGTACGAGCATTTTCTCCAACAGGTCTACCACCACTGTGAGCTGAGACTTCGAAGTTCGTGACTGCAGCCAGGAGTGCCAGAGGGACATCGCAGGGATGTCAAAACCCATGCACTACACATCTAGATATTGTATTGTGTAGAAGTGGGTGAATCCCCCTTGGAATTTCACATTTGTGCCCTAGTGGTTGGTGGTTTTTTGGTGTGGACAACCAGAACACAGATTTCATGCCTGCCTACCAAGAGTACCCCTTGTCGAACTAATTTCTTGATCCACACAATCATGGTTGTCTATGAAAGACTTCGACGCTTCTCAGAATTCAACCATATATCTCTAATCATCTACACAGTTCTATGTCTCAAAGATCTTCAGAGGATGGCATTATATAGTGCGAGAAGGAATGGATTTAGGAAGGGCTATACCCTTAAAGTGGCTGCGATGGTGGCATGTGTGGTGCCAGGGTGGAGATTTTCCCTCCTGATGTCCAATCATATTATTCGTCATAGCTAAGATTCTGAACCACTTCTGCATGGTTGCCAGGCTGGTTCCAAGGGTTGTGGATTTGACCTTCCCTTGCTCTTTCAATTACCTTGATGGTGGGGTTGGGCTGTTTTAGTTTCCTGCATATATTAGTCTCATGTAAATGCCAGGTCTATCACCTCAGTGAATCAAACCTCTATCTCTCTCACGGCTTCCTCTGAAATGAACCACGTGCCACACTTGCAAATTGGGAAAACTGTGCAACTAGACGAGGCTTCCACCTCAGGCGTATCCTGAATGGAATCAGAGGAATCGACCAATATGCAATGGGGAAGATTACATGCATGAATGCCTCTTCCACTATCATTTCCAAACTGGATGGGAAATCTCTATCTCGGGAGTCTTCTCAGCCATCCGATCAAAGGAATCTTTCATATCTTCCATCCACATTCCATTCATCCTGTTACCAACTTTTCTCTTTTGAACACCGCAGGAAGTTCTGGATTGAGAGATGTTCTTAGCCGTCAATTGAGATCGACCCTTCATGCAGTCGTCGATCCGAGTGGGCCCCACCATTTTTTGCAATGGGAAACTCATATATTCATCCGTGCTAGCTCGCCTTGCGAAATGAACTGTAGCCATAGATCTATCTCCTTCTTCATCGCGGTTGTTGATCTTTGCGACCTCTACACCTTTTTGTGATTTGAGATTGTGATTTTATCCGCACAAGTATGGATCATGAAATGACTTTAGGCTGTGGATATACCCCAAAATTCATCTCAACTATTGAAAGCCTCCAATCTTTAACATGTTTCACAATCTAGGAAGGAAGCTTTGATCGCGCATGTTTTCTTGCGCGAAGAGGCTCGAAACCGTGGATCTTCCCCCAATCAATGGCAGCCCTTGATTATGAATCCTACCCAATGTTACAACACACTTGCCATTTTACTTGTTGAAGGGTGGTCACATGAAATTTGAGGGGCTGGGACCCTTACCGAACTTTCGTCAGGACATTAAATCAACTGTTAAAATGGAGTGTTAACAATTGGCTCCATGAGGGATGCTATCCTCCTAGCAAGGTAGCAAAGAACCCCCATAGGCCAGGTGCCAAAAACATTGGGCCGCTTTCAGTATTTCTTTGACATCTCCATTTTGCTCCATGCTACTGTTTCAGTGAATTCGTGCCACTCTTGAAAATCATGCTGGTGACTGTAAACCTGTGCTGGTAACTGAAAATGAAAACAAACTGAAAACAATAATGAAGGAAATGCTTGATAACAGCTGAGCTTATTTTCTCCTACCTACTCTGCATAACTTTGTACACAAGTCCGACTAAGTGAAATCAGACTTCCAATGAAGCCAATCAAGCAACTTGTCTAATATTCTTGTTCTTGTATGGTGCTTGATGGACAAAAAATGAAATAGATAATGGGAGAAGGAAATGATAAACAAAATGATATTTAAGGCAGAGATGCAACCAATCATTTCCTTCACCCAGACCCTCCATGTATTCAGCCACGGGGTCATAGAAATCATGGCAACCTCCTGCACGCTCTATCACCTGCTCATGGGAAATCTACCTAGAGATTCCTGCTTCTAGGGAGTCATCAGGCTGACGCTTGGAATATTGCAGAGGAGGACCCATAGAATATTTCTCTAATGGAACATCCCTCTCTCCACTCAAAATTTCTGTAACAAGGGCTTGATGCACTTCGAGAGGGAGGTCCTCAGCTTCTCCAGTGGAATTGAGTAGGCATACTTCTTCCATGTGAGGTGGCGTTCCTAAAGGAAAATTATCAATAAAAGTGTTTATCTGTAAGCTGCTGCATCTGTCTTCATTTTCGTACAAGTTTCTGGCCTACACCACCTCTGTTTCTTTCTTCTTTCACTTGGAGGTCTTAATCATGTGTCGTATCAACTCAAAAGAGGCATAACATAAGGGTAAACTATCACCTCTAGTGCCCTCATCATCTTTTCTCTCTCCACCCTCCTGATTTTGCATAGCACTTTGATTTCTTTCATCAGAAGGTGTCTTTTCAACAGCTGGCTCATTAGGTATTTTTGCAGATACTCTTCTTCATATTTGTCGCACACTGGTGCACCAAACTACTTATTAAAATCATCCCTAGTTGACCAGGAGTAGGGTAGATCGACATCTTTAGAGAATAATCCTGCAGGACCATTTATTCCAACCTCAGGCCGGTCATCTTTCTGCATACCATGAGAGATCTTTGATAGGCCATAGGATTCCTTCTTCTGCTTGTAGGGTCCAACCAATTTGTATGTACCTTTTCTTTCACCACCACGGTCTTGATCTGACAATTTCTTGGACATCTTAAGGTTTTCCTCGACCTCCAAACAATCAGCGAACATCTGCTACAGGGTGGTTTATTTTCTCTCCAAAAGAAGCAAGGATAGGTCAGGAGGAAAGGCGGCTGCATAATAGTTCTTAGCAGTGTTCTCAAGAGGTTGAAATTCCTTAGGCATGTTATAATAAAAGCTTGCGAATCTTTTGTTAAAACTAGATATGGCCTCACCTTCATGTCTCCTCAAAGAATAAAACTCTGAAAGTATTTGTTCCAGCGGCTGGCTCCTACCCCAAAACCTCAAGAATATGCAAGAAAGCTCTTCCCAAGTGTTGATGGACTTAGGCTGCAAATGTTTAAACCAAACTTTGGCATCTCCTTACAAGGATAGAGCGAAATCCCATAGGAAAACATCGTCATGTTCCATCTCGAAAAGGTCAGAGAAATGCTCAAAGAATTGTACATGTTTCTCAGCAGTCAAGTTTTTGGATTCTCCGTCGAACTTGGGGAGGTACCTGTAATATTTCATGGGAAAATCATGGAGGATATGAGGCAATCGCAGCGGTTTATATTGGCTTTGAGAAATGGGGGAGACAAGGTTAGGTACGATAGCTAAATTATCGTCTGAGGTTTCATGAATTTCACAGGGGTTTCCTTTGACATTGGGAACCCCCGGATAAATATCTAGGCCGAAATCAGATGTACAAGATGATGCAATGCTTTCGGTTTGTAAAGAAGGATAAACAAGAACATATTCATGGCTCTACTCAGGATGAGCTGGGCCATAGAATGTTCTTTTGATAAATCTAAGAAAATATAAGAGAAAACTTACAAGATAGGATAAAGCATCCTGGAAGAAACGCGGAATCGAGTGCTTGGACCTTCTGCCTTGCATTTCTGAGCTTTATGAGGGGTCCATTTTCTAGGCAAAATCGGCTAGGCTTCCTTGGTCATTAGATTTTTGGATTACATCACCAGCAGAGTCACTGAATTCTAAATCCTTCAAGAGTGGAGTTTCCAAGTGAAAAGTGCTCAACCTTCTTGGTGTCTGACCGATTGTTCACCATCAACAACTAGATCTAAATCTTTGTCATTCTTCCTAGGGAGGATCTTCAAGTTCATCCCTGGCAATGGCACCAGTTTCTTGGCATCGGGATTTTGAGCCCCAAAGGTCGAGCGAGGGGAGGCCACTCCCGGGAAACAGTAGAACCACTTTGGACTGTGCCTCCGGCCTTGCGCAGTCAGAGAGGGATCTCTCGCTTATCTCCGGAGTATACTCCACATAAGGTTGTCAGTCTTGTGTGTCACCAGAGTCTACTCTGCATAGGATTTTCAATCAGCATAATCAAGAGGCTAGGATCTTGAATGGGGAAAAGTATGTTGAGGAAGGTGCATGGTGGGATTATCAGGGGCAAGGGACCATGGGAAAATGGATTCAAGATCTGCACAAGAAATGATTGCAAATGGAAAGAATGATGTAGAATTGCAAACAAAGGCAAGATAGCTACTAATTTACCAATGAGGAGATATTTAGTGGGTGTTGTAGAGGACAAGAAGGGACAGTCCATCGCATGGAGCACCGACGAGATGAATTCCATGCAAATTTAGAAGAACCATTGATGAATTCCTGGAACAGCGGCCAGAGCATAACGAGTATGAATTCCTAACCACTACACCCTAAGTTGTAGACATGAAAAGCAATTAACAAAATGGAGTGCAAACAGGAAACACATTTACATGTAAAAGAAAGTACTTATTGGGAAAAACAATAACACAAGAATATCTACTATGAGTAACAGTCTTTCACTGCAATTTATTCATACACATGTACCAAGCTTTACAAATGGGAGCCTCAGCCTGGGATTGTTTCCCGATCCAATTCACTAACTCCTTTTCTCCCTCTATCGGGAGAATTTTTTATACAATCCTAATGCTGAGACAACTGAATAAAAATTTGTTACAAGTCACCATCAAGAATTAACAGTGCAAAGAGTGGACTATCACCACGTTTTTACAATTATAAACAAACATCATGGAGAAGCGGCGTGTGATAATGAGGGCTGACAGCGTAGAGCCCCATACCATCCTTCTTCATGAAAATGACTCCCATGCGACGTACTGACGGTCAATCATCCACACAGGCTTCCCTGGACCTATTTTGGGTCTCCTTGTCCAACTAGTGCATGTCGCTCAAAGGCTGACAAGAAGACCCAAATCCCCTCCTCTACTATTCTCCCGGCCTCATCCTTTGTTGGGTGAAACTGTTATAGGAGGAGGCCAGAGAAAAGGTGGCCTAACGCTTGGTGACGACAAGGGACTTTAGAATCTTATCATCCTTGTACTATCTTCTTCCTCATATGAGGAGGATTCTTCTGCGAGTCATGCAGCTAGGTGTGCATTTGAACCTCTCCTTTCCCACAACCAAGCAGCCAAGTGAAGCCTCCAGGAATGACGTCGAAGGCTCTAGACCCACCTAGTCCCAGTACGAGCATTTTCTCCAACAGCTCTGCCACCACTGTTAGCTGAGACTTTGGAGGTCATGACTGAAGCTGGGAGTGCCAAAGGGACATCGCAGGGATGTCAAAACCCATGCACTGCACATCATGAGATTGGGTTGTGTAGAAGCGGGTGAATCCCCCTTGGAATTTCACATTTGTGCCCTGGTGGTTGGTGGTTTTCTATTGTGGATAACCAGAACAAAGATTTTATGCCTACCTACCAAGAGTACCCTTTGTTGAACTAATTTCTCGAACCACATAGCCATGGTTGTCTATGAAAGGCTTCGACACTTCTCGGATTTCAACCCTATATTTCTTATCATCTACACAGTTCCATGTCTCAAATATCTTTGGAGGATGGTATTATATAGTGCGAGCAGGATTGGCTTTGGGAAGGGCTATACCCTTAAAGTGGCTGTGATGGTGGCATTTGTGGTGCCAAGGTGGGGATTTTGCCTCCTGATGTTCAATCATATTATCCATCATAGCTAATATTCTGAACCACTTTCGCGTGGCTGCCAGGATGGTTTCAAGGGTTGCAGATTTGACCTTCCCCTGCCCTTTCAATTACCTTGATGGTGGGGTCGGGCCATTTTAGTTCACCGCATCTCTTGGTCTTGTGTAAATTCTAGGTCTATCGCCTCAACGAATCAGAACTCTATCTCTCTCACAGCTTCCTCTGAAATGAACCACGTGCCACACTTGAAAACTAGGAAAACTATGCCACTAGATGAGACTTCCACCTCAGGCGTATCCCGAATGGAATCGAAGGAATAGACCAATATATAATCGGGCAGATTACATGCATGAATGCCTCTTCCATTGTCATTTCCACACTAGATGGGAAATCTATATCTCAGGAGTCTTCTCAGCTGTTTGATCAAAGGAATATTTCATAACTTCCATCCACGTTCCATTCATCCTACCGCCAAATTTTCTCTTCTGAACACCGTAGGAATTTTTGGATCACAAGAAATTCTTAGCCATCGATCAAAATCGACCCTTCATTCATTAGTCGATTTGAGCGGGCCCCACCATTTTTCGCAACAGGAAACTCAGATATTCGTTTGTGCTATTTTGCCTTGTAAAATGAACCGTAGCTGTAGATTTATCTCCTTCTTCATCGTGGTCGTTGATCTTTGCGACCTACACACCTTTTTCATGATTTGAGATTGCAGTTTTATCCGCACAAGTATGGATCATGAAATGACTTTAGGCCATGGATCTGCTCTAGACTTCATCTCAACCGTCAAAAGCCTACGGTCTTTAACACGTTTCACGATCTGGGAAGGAAGCTTTGATCACGCATGTTTGCTCGCGTGAAGCAGCTTAAAACCGTCGATCTTCCCCCAATCAATTGCAGCCCTTGATTATGAATCCTGCCCAATGTTACAACACACTTGCCACTTTCCTCGTTGAAGGGTGGTCACATTAAATTCGAGGGTAAGGGACCCTTACCAAACTTTCGTCAGGCCCTTAAATCAACTGTTAAAATGGAGTGTTAACAAGGTGATTGATGTCCTATTGTACCCCATCTATTTGAGGCCAAATTTGTCTTCTAGATACATGCAGGAGCCACATGAGCTGCATTGGAAAGCAATAAAGCACGTCTTTCATTATGTGCAAGCTACGAGGGAGTTTGGGATCCACTGTTTTGTTGGTGCACATCTAGATTTTATTGGTTTTACTAATTCATACTGGGATGGTGATAGTACTGACAGTAAATATACATCAATATTTGTGTTCATGTTGGGATTTTGACTAGTTTGTTGGTTAGGCAAGAAGCAAGCAACTATTTCTCTCTCTTCAGCTGAAACAGAGTATCGAGGGGCTATGAATGCAGCTATTCAGGAATTTTGGTTGGATGGGATTATAATAGAGTTCAAAATTCACACTTCTCCTTCAGTAGAACTATTTTGTGACAACCAGAGTACCATCAAGATATCCAGTGATCCAATTCAGAAGCAATGTACCAAGCACATTGAAGTTCACATGCACTACATTTGGGAACTAGTTCATAGTAAGGCTATCAATATACATTACTACCCTATAGAGGAGTATATTTAAAACATATTCATGAAGTTCTTCACTAAAAAAGGGATTTGTCTATCTCAGATCTCTTATTGGTGTAAATTCTTGATTCTGTTATTGTTGTTGATTTTCCTTCTTATTTTGAAGGGGGGGGGGGGG
>LPNX010048211.1:238569-248710 GCA_001517045.1 Pseudotsuga menziesii
ATTCAAGACGCTAATGGATAAAGTAAGCTTTTGAATGTTCAATGTACAAAATAAATAATGGTTTATTTCTGCTCTGCTACCACACATCGGAGGGTCGTTGATGCAGCAAAATATTGAGTCGTAGACAGAAGCATTAGAGTTGGCGATGAAGCTAGAGGTCTCACCTATTGCTGATGGTGCCACCGGAATGGTCCAGATTTAGTCGCAGCTAGCAAACCTCACACTACAACTTCAAGATATCAAGAAGGGAAAATAAGGACAAGAGGACTTGTGGTGCACAAAATGTAGAATGGATGAACACACTAAGGACAATTGTCCGACCTTCATGGATTATATCGCATTTGGTGCACCTAACCCATTAAATGGGAAAGGGATACCTTGGTGTCATATATGCCAGTCAAGAGGGCACCGTGATGAGGAATATGTGTATTTACAGAAGGTTGTAAGTACCCCTACAAGATTATTTTGTAAATTTTGTAGATCAGTGGGACATGATGAAAAATACTGTAGAGCATACCAGCTCTTGAAAGAGAAAACAGTTAATACATACTTAGTGAAAAATGAGGGTTTCCCTCAGGCTGAATAGGCGCAAGCCTCGTACCAACTTGCATAGTTCCCATCTAATCAATACCAATAGCCATATGCGATGTAGTAGCCATATGTGCATAAAAAACCCTATCAGCAAAATTACCAACAGAACCAGTACCCACAACATCAACTACACCCTCAAGAAAGGGGTGGTGTAAACTTTAGAGGATGAGGTGGTAGAGGAGGATTTGGTAGAGTGAGAGGTCTAGTTACATGCTATAACTGTGGACAAGTAGGTCACTTTTCTAGAGATTGTTTGGATCCTTCCAGGACATGCTCATATTGTAAGGGTCAAGACCATAATGTTGAATAATGTCCTCAGTTGATCGCAAACTGGCAAGCCAAAACTATTGTCGCACCCAACCCCCCACCAAACCTGAACTCGAATGCAAATGTGAATGTTTAGATTGTTGTGGCTGAATCCTGATACCTGAACATTGTTGTTGTAACAAGAGGAGGTGAGATGACTGGAACAGAACAAGAAAACCCACAAGAACAAATGCAGCCGCAAGTGAGGCCGACGGCGTAGAAAAAAGAATCACCAACCGGCCCAAAGTAGAAATAAGTATTCTGGGATGTGTAATACAACTTCATAAACCCTGATCTACCATCAACTTCAACAGAATTCAAGGACACGCCTGAACGATTTTAACATCTGTTGCAGAAGAAAGCTCCAACCGAGGTTACTAAGCTGAGACCTCTTCTATCAAGTTGTTTGATGCTAATCCAAGATAAAGATTCTATTGCAGAGCTATAAGAAATAATATATGGGATCCCTGTAGTACCACACACTAAGAAGATGGTTAACCAAGTACGACGAAAATGTAAGACTGGCCGTGAATTGTGAATGAATTCGCAGATAGGCGATTATGCCATGGACTATATCATTTTAGATCTAGGGTCAGATGTCAATATCCTAACCCTCTAGAATTAGGAAAGCATGGGTAAGCCATGCTTGGATTGGTCTCCTATCCAGCTGCGTCTTGCCAATCAGGCGAAGGTACTACCCATTGGACAATTGAGTAATGTCATCGTCGATGTTGAGGGATTGCGCACATATGTAGACTTTGAGGTCATCAACATTGTAGATGATACAAATCCTTCCCTGCACTACTAGGGATAGATTGGGCTATAGGCAACCAAACAATTATAAATTTGAAGAAAGGATCCTCTCCTTTGAAGATGAGGAAATGAGAGTAGTATCACCCATTGATCCATTTAAGGGGTAAAGATATGTTGAACCTTTTTATAATGAGGGGCAGGTCAACTATCTCCATCAAATCTACAATGTTACAACTATGCACGAATATCATATCAGTCCAATCGTAGATGGGAACTTAAGATGGAAGTGCGCGAGTTCATGTACATCTGATTCAATGGAGGCTTTAGAGAATTGGCAAAATAGGTTACATGAAGTCTCCATGAGAAGGTGTGCAAGAGTCACAAGGTCTATGCGACGGGTGGAGACTAAGTCAAGGGAGTTACCCACTTATGAGAGTTTCATCTACACTTTGGATATGGCGACCAAGACCTACGATAATTCTGAGCAGCTGTAACAAGGAACCCAGCAGGTTCTGCATATAATTCTAAATGTTGAAAACCACCCTATAATTCGTCATACAATCTAGCAAGAAAAAGGGGGTATAGTCGAGAATATCAATGACTCTAGTGCTCACCAACACAATGCAACTACTCAGCAAGACAATATACCTAGAGATGTAGAAGATAGCCCGACTAACTCTAGTAGGACAAAAACAGTTGAACTAAGTAAATATCGCAGAGTAATACAAAAGTACTCGCAAGATGAAGCAATTATACAAATCACAGATATCCTGAAGGAATACCAAACTCTCTTCCCCCTAAATGGCATAGAAAGAAAGGGAATGGTAGAATACCAAGAAAGGATAAATATACCTTTGTGATTATAGACTAAGCGTACTCAACAACAGCTGTTGGCATGACATCATCAATATATCCGAGTGAAGCCATCCACAGAAGGAAGACTTATCCTACATATGCAAGCAAGCTATTCACGCACCCTCACAAGCTGAAGGAAACTTGGCTCAGGCCATATACCATCGCACAAACTATCGATATAGGCACAACACAATGCCAGAGAATTTTATGGTACCCATGTTGTGAGTTTGGTAAACGGTAGTTTCCTGAAACCTTACTCCGACACATAAAAAAAAAGGGGGCCAAAAGTCGTAAACTATTTTATTGTAGGATTGCGACAGAACCAATAGAAAGCATGAGCAATAAACTACCCAATGGTCACATCATCGCATATACCCAAGCGGGTGACATCAAGTGTGTAAACAACAAGACAACTAGGAACTAAAGAATGCAAAAAGTGAGAATGACGGGCTAGCTAGAATTAACCAACGGATCCATGCCAAAATATTTGTATGACTGGGTCACTTGCGTGGCATTAACTCAATGCAATATGAGGAGCAAGGTGGCATATTGTTAGCTCTCATCAACCGTCTTAGCACTAATTGACATTACTAGTCTGACAAGTACATCCCAAAAGGTTAGCTACAGAAATTAATGGAGAAAGCCTTGGAAAAGGCAACCTAGGAAGTGTGATTAGACCTTAAAACTCTGTCAATTGATGATTGAAAGACATTATCCAATATCTAAGTATTCAGTTCTCCATCTAGACAGTTTTCTGTTATGCACTGAGAGTACCAGAGCTGATTGATTACAGAACTTCACCCTGTCGTCTGTATTCCATCCCATTCAAGCCCATGGTAATTAACATTCCCAGTGAGAGTGAGGCTTCAGACGCCACTGTCATCTCTGGATACCCCATTGATGAAGAAATAGAGACACAATCCAGTCCACAACATGTACTGTTAAGGTACTCAAGCCACAGAAGTGGGCCGAGGGACTGGCCGCTTCAGGTTTAACCAACATGCTCTTCGTGCCTCACTTTGGCCATAGCTTGCAAGTCAATACATATGTAAAGCAGTTACTGGTCTACTTCCATAGAGGATACTTATAGATGGATCAGCGATACCCGGTTAATGATTACTTAATAGGACGAATAACAGGACTCCCAACTGAAGGTAAAGACCCTCTTCCATACCTGACTAAGCGCAACACTAAACTCATCAAGCAGAAGCACAACCTTCAGCGAGCAGGATGGGGCTACTTACTTGGGACCATCTAGGACAAAAGTGTCCGTGTTGCTACAAATATTTTATCCCGTAAAATATTTGATAAGGTGATGCCAACCCAGTGTTCAGTAGCAGCAGTAGAAATTGCAGATTTATGTGCGCAAGGACAAAATTTCAATTGGTCATGGTACTTTCTTAACGCACTACTCGAATATGTGATTCTAGCTCAATAGAAGGACGATCACAGAATCTGCTATTCATGGTTGCTAATTTTGATTTCTTTCACTGTCTGGGCCGACCCTTTGTACTATGTAGATGTAAATGCCCCAATGTCTTGCTTAGGCGCAAGATACCAGAACTGAAGATAAGTGAGTAAGAAGGAAAACCATCACCAGCCAGATAACAATGTTGTATTCTTCATGCATTCAGAGGCCCTGCTCCAAGTTTCCCAACAACTTCATAGGCTCCGTGCCACAAGTGTTCAAAGGTATGCTTCTTTCATCAAATTTGAAGTTGATGTGCATAATATAAATATATTTCCTATAAAAGGTCCACCTCGACAAATACATCAAGCAGTATTTGTAGTCATCAAGGACGATGTGGATGCAATTGTCAAGCTCTGGCCAGAGGAATGGCGTGGCCCACTCATAGAACCACTTCCTGAAGAGTCGAATGTAGAAGAGCCACCAATTCACTAAGTTCATGGTGAAGAGCAAGAAGGTGATGATAACCAAGGGGATCCCTCCCAAGAAAACATGGAAGATGATGATGATACGAAGGACTCTGGCCAACTTCCTTCAGTGTAGCCACACACTGAAGAGCAGACACAGACCCGTGTGTAACCCAAGGAAGCTCAATCATCATGGAAGGAGAAGAAGGAAAATAGAACAGTAAACACTGTTGTATTAACTGAGGATGAGTTGCAGGTACTTTCCAACGCTATTAAGGAAGTTGCGCAAGATAACCTTGGTGGAATAAGGGCCTACCAAGAGAGAAGCTATCAATGAGGTCAAGCACATGGTGGAAACCAAAGCATATCACATTGATCCCAACATACCACTACTCACACCGCCGTGGGAACCGCCAATCAAGGTACTCATTCAAGCACAAGCACTTGAATTAAAGGAAGAGACAACCATATATACTGATAGTAGCATCACCGAGATAGATTTCTCCAAGTTGCTCTTGGACGAGATCTATATCATATAGCAGGCAGTTGCAGCTGAACTCTGACTAAGAAAAAATGCTATTGCTCACCAGGAAACAAACCAGAAAAAGAAGGCCAAACTGCGTAAGACCCTCTTGCAAGGGAAGGAGCGGGAACTACAGGAGTGCACCAAACTCTTGGCCAAAAAGGAGCAGGAAACCTTATCTCACGAGAAAAGTCATGTCACGTTGGTGGATTCCATTAAGAATGCCATTGCAACATTCCCACCAGAGGTAGGGCAAGCCAATGAAGACTCCTTGGCAAAAGTTGCGAGGCTTGTGAAGATCATGCAAGAGATTCAGCACCAAGTAGAAGATCTGCAAGCCTGGCAGATACCAATCACACCCCTAGAGGTGTTGGCACAAAGAAGAATAGCATTGTTTGAAGCTTCTGACAAAATTAAAGGTGAAGAAGCAATCTACGCAAGGGCCGCAGACAATGTTGCGACCATTTGGGAAAAAATTCTCAAGGATGATGCAACTGAGAAAATAAGGCAATGCATTTGCGAGGAAGATCAACGCATCACTACTACGAAGGTGGACATGTAGAAGATGCCCCTCCAGCAAAAGGTCATTAATTATGTAGAGATCAAAAGTCTCCAACAGGAAGTACAGACCCTTCGCGAGCAGGAGAAAGCTAGGGAAGCCAAGGTTGAGGAATTCCAGTCAAAGGCAGAAAAGATCACAGACCATATCCAGCCAATGTAGCAGAAGCTTCAAGGCATATTGCAGTCGATAGAGAAATACTTGTCAGAGTATGTACTGTCCAACCAGGTGGAGCAATTGGCCATGCAAGCAGAGGAAGTTGTAGTGGAAGTTGCTAAAATAGAAGCAATGGTGCAGGCATTCCAAACCAAGGTTTGAGATACTGTGAAAATAGACCTGGAACCAACAAGTTCAAAATAATGTATGCAAATATGACCAAGGTACTTGACTGAAAAAATAAAAATGTGTTTGAATTTTGGAGGAAACCATAGCACCGCGTGTGCGTAGTAGGCCAGTAGAACTTAAGGAAAAAATTTGTGCAGAAATGATGAGACACATTCCAACCGCCACTAAAGCCGATTATGATGCAAGTGATGGAAAATATGATACAACTGGCACCTATTGATAGACCATTAAATGACTCAAGATTCAAAGGAGATTTGGCACTTGGTCCAGGACACTGTTGCAGCAGGATCAAGGGGGGATAACTTGGTCACTATGGCCATCCATCCCATCCGCACATGTTCATGACTGTCACTACCCAAAAGTGGTGACACTAGTAATCATAACATATCTAAGAAGGAAATCCGACACACAAGGTGAGCGTATTTTCCTCATAATGCCACTGGATTATCCTACATGAAAGAAGACCCGATGCTCTTCCTATAAGATCAGGGTTCGCTTGCACTAAGAAGACATCGCTGTGTTATGTTGCTCACCCACCAGATTCAGTTTCAAATGAATTGGAGAGTTTCTTTTTGAGCAGCCTTGCGGGATAAATCTATTGTTGCAGCTTTTAGTATGTTGGGTGTATCCAGTGACAACAAGAAGAAAGATGGTAATAGTCACCCAGTGGGTTCAATCCATTGACAAGCCTCCGGTGAAGTCATCGTTGGCTATTAGTAGATCAGTAGGGTAGCGGCCCTATTGATGGCACTAGAGTAGGCTCCTATAGGAACTAGATACTAGGCCCATTTTGACACGGTTTGCGGGATCCAGTCCATAGTCTCTATAGTCTTTCACAAATTCCATAGGCTTGGAAGGTGGCTATGACATCCACCCCTTCAAGTGGGATCTCCGGCTCTTAGCAGGCTGCAAGGGGTCCAGTGGGAAAGAATTGGCTTGAAATCTCTACTGCTTAGGTGAAATTTGTCAAAGTTTGGAAAATTAGTCACCTCCACCACCCAGGATAGCGAGACTTGTCTAGTTTTCAACATGGATAAGTCTTGAAAGTTCATATATATGGCAAAGAGGGTGGTGAATATAGCGCTACAGAAGAGAGAAACTCGAAGAATCGCAACAAGAGAACAAGCCGCAACAACTTGCAGCAACTGCGCATCAACTCTCTGGAGCATGAGAATGGTAAAAAGACCAAGGCCACCTGGATTTCTATGTCAAAATGGGACACAAAGCACCCTTGGTGAAATTGGAGGTGGGATATGACAAGATGATGAGAGAGTCCCCGAGCAAAGACAACATTCCTCTTCATAGGGATATTGGTCTCAAAAAGAAGTCCATAATCCTACCTTGTCGGCTCAAGAAAACTCTGCCATCGAATCCTCCATTACCCATCCTCTAAACTGGTGCTATGAAGTAAGCCATGTCAGTGTGCTTATCTCTTCTATAGTAAAGATAATGATTTGCAGACAGATTCAGAGAGTTCGGATAGAAATGATGGGGTTGCGATGATAAGGACGATGCTAGGGTTGAGGATAAAGGTAAAAGGTCGGTGAAAGGGAAAGGGCCTCATATAAGTTTTGCTAGTGGTAAACCTTCTGTGATTGATGCTGCTGATTCACTTCAACTGATTCCACATGTGAAGAGGGGTCGTATTAAAGATAGCAGGAAGAGAGACACGCAAGAACCTATAAAAAAATTGCATGTAAAAAAAAGGAAAATAAAAAGAGAGCAAGGAGCAGACTATGCAAGTTAAGATGAAGCCAAAGCTAAAAAAAAATTAAAATCTATCTATATTTTTTTTCAAAAAGATACCACATAGATCAAGCCGCTCATATGTCCCTTGCTTAGTGGCTCGGGATGAGCCATAGGTGAGTGTTGGGGGCCTGTTGGCCTGAGAAAGGGGCATAAGAAGGAACTTCACGTGCACATCCAAGGAAAATGCGCCGTGCGCATGATAAAAGAAAAGGAGGAGCGTGAAGGATGAAAAGGGCCTATGAAGGCAGAATGGAGAAGTGCATGGAAAAGGAAAGGTGAGCGTGGACACACGCAAGGGGAAAATGACCAGAAAGCGACAGATGCAGAATCCAGATCATGTCCGTATAAGGTGGCGTAGGCCTGCAGCTACGCATGTACGAGAAGATATTTGTAAGTCAGGACGATAGTGTCTTGTGTCAAGTCATGATCACCATAGTTATAACTAGAGGAACGGTTCATGGTGATGGCTAACAGACTGCTAAGATGTAATTGGCCCTGCATGGCCATGTAAATTAGTATAAATAGGAAGGATGCAATGGTTATAGGGTTGGTCTGGAAGGGTTTCATTGATCTTTGTTCATATTTCAGTAGTAGCTGTTATTCAATACTAATCCAAGGAAGGGGATGCAGATTATGTTTTAATGTCATAGTGATCAGAGGAGGAGTAGACTCAGGAAAAGTATGGTAGCATTAGAGGGGCTATTGAGTTGCAGATCTGATAGTAGTGGGGCATACTACTAGGAGTAGGACTAGAGTATAAGAGCGAACCATAGAGCATGAGAACTATGAGTATGAACTTAAATACATATCTCAAGATCAGTCTGCATCCCACAGACTGCAAGGTGCTATATCCTTTCTCATGTCAGATGAAGAGAACCTTGGTGGTTTTTGCCAGATGGGTTTCCATGTTATTTCTTGTGTCCAAATGAATGATTGATGTGGTGAATGTTCATGTGATTTATTAATAATTTATTTCTATATAATGTTAATTGTAGTTTCATTTATGTTAGTTTCCTGTAATCGGTAATGCCTTGTTGAATCGAACTTGTATAATTGTATATCATTCTTTGTGGTTCCTAGTATGAATTCTGACTTAAGTCATCGAGTCAATTGATGAGAATTAACTGTGCCGCATGAGTTGTGCCAACTACAAGGGGGAAAGGAAAGTTAGGTCATGCACGATGACATACAGTTGTGCTCATTTGCGCAGAACCGACTCCTCTGTCCAGTCACCCTGTTGCCTTCGTTGAGCTCCTTGGCTGTGAGCCAAGGGACTATACTTCCCCAAAAATCATGGAAACATGGTTTCGGCAGTTACCCATCTATGAGATATCTTAGGTGAGACTATCCTTACTTCATAGGTGTTTCCAATGGGGCTTTCTCTATTGGGATAGTATCTCGGGTAGTTGTTGGATCGACGGGCTGCACAAAACCTGGGTCGCACAAGTGGGGAAAAGTGGCCAACACTAGCATAGATTGTTAATTTGTCATGAAGCTATCACCTTGTTTTGTTTTCTCTTGATATTTCATTGCAGGTACCAAATATTGTATTCAGAACTTTGGAACAAGGACAAAAGATTTCATATCTAAGGTATGAGAGTGGTTTATTTTGAGTAAATTAACTATCTAGGGAAAGGATATACTACTATGTTTCTTTTATCCTATTCTTGTATCATACAGGGTAGAGGAACAAGCAGTGTCCACACATATTGCATAATTGCTTGAAACAAAATTGGTGACCATACTGGGGACAAGTTAATCCAGTTAGATCTAGGGCAGATCCAGTTAGATGAGGAGTAGATCCAATTAGATCTACAACTTTTGGAAACTTTCTCACTTGTGAAATTCACATCTTCTTCATTAGCTCATTTCAGTGGATAAGGTGAGTGATCCACCTTGTTACTTTTTCAATTTCCTCTTTTGGAAGTTGTTATTATTTCTAGCAGTATAGCTCATTCCAGTTTTTGGATCCTTTTGTAGATCTTTGATTTTTTCATTTATAGATCGACATGCGCACTTAGCCCGATATGACATAGTACTATTGTCCCATAGGATCCTTTTTCTTCTTAACATCCAACACCATCAGCCTTCTTGTAGTTTACACAGAGCACCATCGACGCCCCGTTGCTGTGGACAAAAAGTGTCGATCCCCTTACAACGATCTGGTGCATCCTTCTTATGTGCAACGAGGTAGGTTCCCATACTGCCTGCAATTTTACTTTTTGATGTTTTTATGTCTCTGAGATATTTCAGTGTGTTTTTATTGAATTATTGATTGCTTAGTTTGGTGGTTTTGACACTTTGAATCTCACTTGTTGAGCTCAGTTTCAAAAAATCTATTTTCTCTTTTAATAAAGGAGTCATAGTGAAAAGGAGTTGCGTGAAATTTTAGTTTTGGATTTTCTGATTCGTGCCGTCCATTCTCTGAAAGGTTTAATTTCATAAGGAAATCTATATCCTTTCTTCAATTAGTTTTTTTATCTAGTTCATGTTCTTGATGTTTTCAGAATTACATTCAAAAATACAAAAAGAAACTAGCTACCTTGTCTTGTTGACATAGTTTCTTAGGAAAAGCTTATTCTTAG
>LPNX010048211.1:252304-331052 GCA_001517045.1 Pseudotsuga menziesii
CAAGTTTTCATCTGACATAGTCATAGACCCTCAGTCCCCGAATCTCATTCATGGTGTCGAATATGAGGGAAATTTATGCAATATTACCAAAACCGTTATGGTTTATATATCAATGAAACCTGATGTTTCATTGATTATTCAGATAGGCCAGAACTCTTCATCTTGTTAGAAAATAGGACCATAGAGAAATAACACATATACTATTAAATCATTAAATAAGATGAAAAACACATTAAACACATTACAGAGAGACACGGATATAACGTGGTTCACCCAAATGATGGTCTACATCCACAAAGAAATTTCCAGTCCTTTTATTACAGTCCAGAAAGATGAAGGGATACAGCCTACAACAAAACCGTTGCACTTCCTCTTCATTCTCTCACAGTATCTCCCACACAATCATAGAGATTGTTTACAATACAAAATAATACCATACACAGTATTGTTACAATGCTTTCTTTTATAGCGGAAATACCATGGGAAAATACTACGCTTAACCCAATCCCATGGGTTCGCAAAACTGTTGGCTAGCACACATCCCAAAAAAATTTCTTGGGGGCGCTTCCCCCAAACCCCCTTTTTCGAGGTGCTGCCCAAACCCCAAGGAAGGGGGAATGAGTGTACAGTACACTTGGGGTACAAAGACAGCTGAATAATATCTCTGAATCTAGAAGATCAGGCTCCACAACCAACAATCTCCCACTTGGAGACTAATCACGGCAACTCCATCGCTATTGCACTTGATGGAATATGCTTTGGACCTTGGACTTGGAAAATTTCTTATTTTCACCTTCATGCTTGAAGTCCAACAGAAACCAAGCAGAAACTCAGTTTCTCTCCGGTTACTCCCTTTGTCAACATGTCTGCAGGATTCTGGCTAGTATGTATCTTTTCAATTTTTAATAGTTCTTCATCTAGAACAGATCTTATGAAGTGGTACTTGAGCTGTATATGTTTAGTATTCGAATGAAAGGTTGAGTTCTTTGAAATATGAATGGCACTCTGGCTGTCACTGTACAACCTACTATTCTCCTGCTTCTTACCCAATTCTTCCATGAACCTCTACAACCAAATCATCTCCTTACTAGCCTCTGTAGCAGCAACATACTCTACTTCTATTGTTGAAAGTGCAATAACCTGTTGCATTTTTTAAATCCAACTTACTGTTGTTCCGCCCATAGTAAACACATACCCTGTGGTGCTCCTCCTGCTGTCTTTATCACCAGCCATATATGCATCAACATATCCCTATAAAATAGTGTCTAAACCTCCAAAACATAATGCATGTGAAGTGGTACCTCTCAAATACCTGAGAATCAACTATACTGCTCTCCAATGCTATTTACCTAGATTATTCATATACCTTCTCACAACTCCCACTGCATGTGCAATATCTAGTCTTGTGCACACCATGGAATACATCAAGCTTCCAACTGCTGATGAATAGGGAATCCTAGACATGTAATCTATTTCTTGTTGTGTCTCTGGACACATCTCCTTACTTAGTTTGAAATGGATGGCTAAAGGTGTACTAACTGGTTTTGTATTCTGCATTCTAAACCTCTGCAACACCTTTTCTATGTACTCACCTTGAGACAACATCAATTTGCGATTTTTCCTATCTCTTGTTATTCACATACCAAGGATTTGCTTTGCAACACCCAAATCCTTCATCGCAAATGAATTAGCTAGTTTTCTTTTTAGCACATATATATCCTACATGTTAGACCCCACAACAAGGATGTCATCCACATACAATAATGAGATAATATATCTTCCATTATCTAGCCTCTTGAAATAAACACAGTGGTCAGAATGACATCTATCATAACCTTGTTCTGTCATAAACTTATCAAATTTTAAATACCACTGCCTTGGAGCTTGCTTCAGGCCATACAATCTCTTCTTCTACCTGCAAAACAAATTCTCCTTACCTTTGACCTCATACCCCTGTGGCTGCTGCATATAAATCTCTTCCTCCAAATCCCCATGGAGAAAGGTTGTTTCTACATCTAACTGTTCAAGATGCAAATCTTCTACTACCACTAGACTTACAATAGTTCTAATTGAATTCATTTTAACAATAGGAGAAAATATTTCATCAAAGTCTATACCTTTCTTTTGTGCAAACCCCTTTACAACAAGTCTAGCCTTGTACCGCTTCTTGCCTCCATCTTCTTCCTTCAACCTGTAAGCCCATTTATTTTGCAATGCACTTTTTTCTGTAGGCAACTTAACAAGATCCCAAGTCTAGTTTCTTACCAATTAGTCCATCTCCTTATCCATGCCTTGCTCCCATTTCTTTCTAGTTTCTACCTACATTGCTTCTTCATAAAATTCTGGTTCACCAAAATCAGTCATCAATAAATAATATAGTGAAGGAGAGAATCGTTTAGGGGGTCTACTTAACCTGGTAGAATTTCTTATAGTTGCAGGAGTTTCAGGTACCTAAGCTCTACTCTTGATTTTTTGGTGCCTTTGGAACTTCATTTTCTTTGATTTCATCAAGAACTGTGTACTCTGTGTTTTTTTTTCCCACTTTCTTTCCCTGCAATTGATCTTTGTACATGGCCTTTTCATTGAAATATACATCTCTACACCTAATGATTTTCCATTTTTCATAATCCCATAAACGATAACCAAAATCATCAACGTTGTATCCAATAAAGGTACATTTCTTGGATTTAGCTTCAATCTTTGTTATATCATCTTTATCAAGATGGATAAATGCTTCACAACCAAAAGTTCTAAGAAATGAGTATTTTATCTATTTACCTATCCATGCCTCCTCTAGAATGCCACCATCCAAAGCCCTTGAAGGCCCTCTATTTATTAAATAAACATCAGTGTTTACAGCATCAACCCAAAACTGTAAGGGAAACCTTGCATGCAATCTCATACACCTTGCACACTCCATAATCATTCTGTTCATCCTTTCTGAGATGCCATTTTCTTGCGGTGTTCTAGGGACTGTCTTCTCTCTGTGAATCCCATTGTGTGAACAGTAACTGTCAAACTCCTTGCTGCAATGCTCACCTCCATTATCAGATCTAAGACATTTCAACCTTTTTGTTGTCTCATTCTAAGCCAAAGCTTTCCACTTCTTAAAAGTGTCAAACACATCAGATTTCTGTCTAATGCAATAAACACAAGTTTTTCTAGTAGCATCATCAATAAAATTAACATAATAGTGAGAGCCACCAAGAGATTGTACCTGAGTTGGTCCCCATACATCTGTATGGACAAGGTCTAACTTTCCATTCTTCTTCTATTTCCCAACCCTGAGAAAAATAACTCTCTTATTCTTTCCATAAACACAGTTCTCACATAATTCCAAACTTACCTACTTTAGATCTGGAAGCAGTTTCCTTGAGTGGAAAATATGCATCCCCTTCTCACTCATGTGGCCAAGCCTATGATGCCACAACATCGCACCTATTTATGTGGAAGCTACAGAGATAGAATAATCAGTATTATGTGGACATAAATATAATGTACCTATCCTATCTCCTTTTTTTATTACCATTGATCCTTTAGTGACCTTCCACCACATTTCTCCAAATGTAGACAAACAGCCTCCATCTCTTAGCTGCCCTGTTGATATCAGATTTATTTTCATAGCAGTAATGTCCCTTGCATCTTTTAGAAGCCAGTCATTTCCATTATTTAACTTAATATGTACCTTACCCTTTCCAACAATTTTACATGGTTCATCATCCCCCAATAGCACATGCCCAAAATCACCTTGAACATAATCATGAAAGAATTTCCTATGGGGTGGTGTAGCATGACATGAAGCCCCTAAATCTACTACCTAGTAATCACTAGTATTATCTAATGCAAGAATCAAAACATCTTGTAACACATCCCCTGCTACATTCGCTTTTTGAGTAGTCTCTTGCTATTTGTCTCCTTTCTTCTTTGGAGCTCTGTAGTCTTTCTTCAGATGTCATTTCTTACCATAGTTCCAACATTCTATTTTTCTGAATCTGGACTTGGATCTGTCATTTTGAGACTTGCCACAGTTACATGGGATCTTTCCTCTCTCCTTTTGTCTCCCTCTGCTCTCCATGGTCAACGCATTACTTGATGTCTCACCTATGCTTTTTCTTCGCATTTCCTCACTAAGAATAACACCAACAACATCATCAAACTTGAGAGTGTTTGAAATAGGGACAGAGTTACTTACAGCCATGAACAAGCTATTCCAGCTTTCTGGCAATGAACACAAGATTAGAAGAGCCCTAACCTCATCATCATAGTTCAGTTTTACAGAAATTAACTGACTAGTAAGTGTATTAAACTCATTTAAATCATCAGCAACAGATCCACCTTCCGACATCTTCATATTAAATAAACACTTCATTAAAAAAACCTTGTTGGAAGCCGATGGTTTTTCGTAGAGCTTACCCAATGCGCTTATCACACCCTCTGTTGTTTTTTCTTTCGAAATATTGAAAGCCACCAATGAAGGCAGGAACAACCGTATTGTTCCCAGTGTCTTTCTACTAAGAACCTCCCATTCTTCATCCTTCATAGCTGCGGGCTGTTTTTCTTTTCTGCCCAATGGCAGGTGCAGATCCTTCTGGTACATATAGTCCTCCATTTGCATCTTCCATAACTGATAGTTTTGGCTGTTAAATTTCTCGACCCTAAACTTTCCCTCTTCTGCCATTGCTCCCAATTGAACTAGCAACCCTTATTTCCTACGAGTTTATCATCCAAATAGACCTTTTGGCTCTGATACCAATTCTTAGAAAACAGGACCTCAGAGCAATAACACATATACAGTTAAATCATTAAAAAAGATGCAAAACACATTAAACACATTACAAAGACACACAAATATAACATGGTTCACCCAAATGATGGGCTATGTCCACAAATAAATTGTGATTCCTTTTATTACAGTCCATAAAGATGAAGGGATACAACCTGCAGCAAAACCGTTGCACTTCCTCTTCAGGCTCTCACAGTCTCTCCCACACAATCACAAAGATTGTTTGCAATACAAAATAATACCATACATATTCATGTTACAATGCTTTCTTTTGCAGGGGAAATACCATGGGAAAATAATACGGCTAACCCAATACCATCCCAAATTTTTTTCTCAGGGGCTCCACCTCCAAACCCCATTTTTCGGGGCGCTTCCCCGAAGCCCAAGGCAAGGGGAATGAGTGTATAGTACACCTGGGGTACAAACACAACTGAATAATATCTCTTGATTTAGAAGATCGCGCTCCACAACCAACACCCAAATCTATATGATCAATTTAATAAGCTCATGATTTGACCCTCAAACCCCCCTAGGTGGACCAATCAACTTCCTAATCATCCAAAAAAACCACGAATGCATGTGTGAATGAGGGTGAACCATCCTAGAACATAAATGGAGGCATGGTAGGAATGGGTGAGCACATGGGTGAGTGGGAGTGGCCCAAGGCCTAGAAATCAATGACCAAGGAAGGAAAAAAATGACCACAAACATGCACTAGCGCCTAAGGTCAAACACAATCCCTGATTCTGGGGATGGGGGAGCAATTGATGGTTGAATTTCATCAATGAGGATGCATGGTTTGTTATAATGATCAACCTGGAGTGCCTCAATAGTCAAAGTGATCAACCAGGAGCACCTCAACTATCAGTAAATGATCAACATCCCTAAGTCTAGTCCATAGAACATTGCATGGAAGAAAATGAAAAGTGCCTATGGTATATGACCATGGTACTAATATGGATTATTTCTCTATCATATCATGATCACATTTTTGATGTTACATTCATGATGCTAGAATCGTGACGATGAAAAGAGGCCAAACCAAATTGCACCACTAAAATAGTCTTCACCAATAAATAATTTAACCTTTACATGAGAAGAATATAACTTTTGGGGTAAGAAATTTCACATTTAGCTGATGAATGCTTGAGCTAAACCTTGAAACTATATATATAATAACTATCATTATAATATTGTTATATATTAATGTATACAAAAGAACTAACAAAAACATATAAAAACGAAAACAACCAAACACAATGAAATCATTTCATTTTCATTAATTTGGAGTTGTGCAAGAAACTATGAATTGACCATAAACCTATATTTTTGAAACAATGTGGAATGTGGTTCAATTTTGGCACCAAAATGAAATATTTCAAGGCCCCACAAGTAATTGAGAGTTCCAACTGTGGATTAGGGGTCTAATTTTGGTAGAGGAGATAGGTTTTAGGATGAAGGTTGGTTTCATGTCGAAATGGATTTGCAAGGGAATAAACTATCAAAGATTCTAATGTAGATAACTCTATTATTCTGTGTCATTGGGGTGTTCATTACATATTAGAAAATTTCTTCTTTCAAAAACATGCACATCATTTATGCTTCCAGCTTTACTATTACTCTATTGACTACTGATACATACCAACCGTTCTTTAATCGACCATTGCCTACAATGGTTGGATCCCAAGGAAGATGAGATTCATGGGGTCAGGGTTTAGAAGCCAAAACGCCAACTGCCGATGTCCCAAAACCATATTTTCTAGCTCCTCTAGTGGGTCAGCAAGTTGATCATGCTAGGTGGAGCACCTTCGCGGTTATACAATGAATAATTGTAAATTGTTATTCAGGAGAAACTTGAAATTTTTAGTTGCACATCATTTATGCTACCAACGTTGCTATTACTCTATTGACTACTAGTCCAGACTGGTTGTTCTTTAATCGGCCATCCCCTGCAGTGGTTGGATCCCAAGGAAGCTGAGATTCATGGGGTCAGGTTTCAGAAGCCAAAACCCTAAACGCCAATGTCCCAAAACCACATTTTCCAGCTCCTCTAGTGGGTCAGCAAGTTGATCACGCTGGGTTGATCATCTTCGCGATTATACAATGGACAATTGTAAATTGTTATTCAGGAGAAACTTGAAATTTTTTAGTTGCACATCATTTATGTTGCCAACGTTGTTATTACTCTATTGACTACTGATCCAGATTTGCCATTCTTTAATGGACCATCCCCTGCAGTGGTTGTATATTAAGGAAGTTGAGATTCATGGTGTCAGGGCTCAAAATCCAAAACCCCAACCGCCAATGTCCCATAACTACATTTTCCAGCTCCTCTAGGGGGTCATCAATTTGATCGCGCTAGGTTGAGCACCTTCACGGTTATACAACGAACAATTGTAAATTAGGAGAAACTTGAAATTTTTTAGTTTTTTTTCTAATGCATGTTATCCATTTATTTTCTCACGTTTGCAGACATTGCTGTCAATCTCAAAGGTAAGAAAACCCATCACCATTTATTGCAATTTCAATCATATGAAGGTAATGGTTCATAATATTTATGGTAAGAAATTTGGGGTTTCATTTTTAACAAATGGTCTTTTTCTTGCATAGATGGTATGTTTAATTGAATATACAATGGAAAGCAATACCAAGTTTTGGACATTGCTGAGGAGTTGAAGAGAGCATGGAAAGCTGGTGTTGAGAGAAACATTGTCAGTATGAGCTAAATAATTAAGTTTCTTTTTACTCATGTTTATTCGTAAGTTTACTGAGCAGGGTTTTCATTTAAAAGGTGACTAATAGATCCCTAAACGAGTCCAAGGAGGATTTGGCCATTTTTGAAATGGACGGTATGCTATATTAGGTTTTTCATTGACATTTTTCCTTTCAACCAAGTTTCCCTTTCATGTTTTAATGCATGTTGAAGACCATATTGTGAGAAACAAGTGGCTCTACTTGTTTACGGCTTAGAAGTATGTTACGGTTTTCATCTTTTTTAAGAATCCTAAATCCTTATCGAGGTCCAATTGTGTGTAGAAAAGAGGAGATAGATGAAGGCGCCAGGTGAAGGAAATTATGGGGTAAGAATATCTATTATACATCCCGTATTATCTAAAATATCTACGAGCTTTCACTCTCTGTAATATTATTATTGCCAAAGAATATACGTTGTTCACAAATAGCACAATGCAGATTTGCAAGCCCTGTAATAGTCGTTTTCTACAAGCTTTAATCCAAGAGTCTCTATTTTTAATGTATTTTATAGTTTATTAAGATTCATGTCCTTACTATATCACTCTAGCTATGATAATCGGGATGGACTCTTTTTCTACAATCTTTAATCCAAGAGTCTGTATTTTTAATGTATTTTATAGTTTATTAAGATGAACTTTTTTTCTTTTGTGTTGAGCTTATGCCTATTGCTGGTTGATATTCATTACCTGTAACCTTTTTGCCTCTCTTTAGCTTTTCCTCTATAGCATGTTGAAGGTGAGGCTAAAGGGGTAACCGGTGCATAGTTGATTCCTTTGGGACTTGGTTGGCTGGCTAATTGGATTTTCTTCCAACTTATTGAAATGAACAATGCTCAAAAAGTTGTTTCTATTCTATCTTAATATTTTCATAGATAGACATTTGGAACTTATAAGGGATCTTCCCTTGATGGGATGATTGGAATTGGTAAGAAAAATGCAAGTATACTTACTCATAGCCAAATTAAGCTATATGATTGTCTATCAACAATTCTTGTATCCAGCCCCTTCCCAGCCCAAATATGACTGGAAATTGTAGTAAGTAGTATTCCTATGACAATAGGCTATGACCTAACCTTTATAGGCAATGATCAATTATCATAGAGATAAACTTCATGGTTTAGTTGTAGATATGCAAGTTGTTAGGATAATTGGTCACCACCTCACATTGGGACTACATCTACATATATGGTTCACATCTCTCATTCTTGTCAGTTGGAACCTACCTTGTCATGCATAAGGTGTTAGAGGGTAATTGGTCACCACCTCTATTCAATGCATGATCCTAGCCCATGTCGGTTCATGAGAACAGGGATAGAAGCATAGATTGTCACTGCAGCCTTAGATTAATTGACTAAGGTACAACTTCCACCAATTAAAGAGATAATTGAAGGGGGGAATTTGGAGTATATTAAAGCATAAATAATAGCAGGATTGAGAGCATATGTTGGACACTCTCTTTTTCCATTTCCTTTCTTTTTTATCTCTAGCGATTTCATTCATCCCTTGCTAGTAAAGGTGTATGATACATTCCAACATGTAATCTATGTTTTGATAATAAGAATAAGTTTCCTTTCTTTTGAGCATCTAAGGTTTTAGTCGTTTTTGTGGTAACCTTGGGGTGGCCCCCTTCAAGGCACTACTATAACCTTCTTAGTATATATTGTTTTACTTAATTTTCATGGTTAGTTTAATTATTTTCTAGTGCCTATATGATTTATAATCATTTCGTGTAGATTCATGTACAGTTCATATAGTGTAGTTATAATTCCTATAGTTTCATGTTCATTTATATGGTTATGCCCAGAATTGCATTATTTCCTTTCAAGCATACTTATCTTTATGTAATGGTTGAGTGGGATATATAGATATAGAGGATGTAGAATCTGTGTGCACCTTCTATGTGTGGGTCTCTATTTCTTCTCTTATCCCTATTGATGAATTCCTTCTATCTCCACAATGTGCATGCTAGTGGTTGTTTTTTCTCCTCTCTGATTGGACGAATTCCTGTTACACTTTCTTATTTTAGACTCACTAAGAGAAACACTAGGAGTGTGTACCATATGGGTCTTACCTATTGGGGTCGCAATTAAATGCGCTATAGTCTATTGAAGTTTGTTTCTGCAAAACATGCACTTCCTTTTTTTAGAACCAACTAGGCTGAAAAGAGGTGAGGGGATCCACATTGGGGTTTACTCAAAATAAAGTACAGTTCATCTGCCCAATAATGGAATCGAAGCCATATTGATCATCAATAGTATTTTTACACCCTTTATTATTTCATAACTTGGATTTTCAGACTCATTCATATACAATAGCTCATTCTTTAGGCTACTCATATAGTGTCTGGGTGTTGAGGCATATATCATAATAACCAATCTTGAGGTTACGCCCAAAAGAAGGAACACTAGTGTTCAGTGAAGATTGAATAATATTAATATTGGCAATCAAAACATGCTTTATCATAACTTTCAGACCTTTGAGAGGTACCATCCATCAAGTTAATATTTTAGTGTTTGAATTACTTTTCCCAACCGAGTTAAAGCCTCAATCGTGTTCACCACCCAGTTCACTCCTATCTGGCCTAGTAGGTTATGTATGGTGGATTTATGTAAAGATGCAAACATGTGCAAAAAACATATATATCCTTCCATTTTATCTCTCCTACCAAATGTAAAGGGTTCCTACCAAGAAAGGCCTAGTGTTAAATGTTGAGGCGCTAAAGAGCAGTGTGTGTACTACCATTGTTATAGATTTTAGGAATATGTATCGTACATTTTGTGATTAATACATGGTGAGGGAACATAGTATTATAACAACACACCACACTATCCTTCTTTACCTTTTCAATGGATACATGTCATACTATTGACCCACCACATACATACACTAGCAATTCATACTAGCATTCTGAATATCTCTCTCAAAGGGGATTAGAGTACCTATTTTATGTGTCTTAACCGGCATGGGCTCAAAGGATTTGGTCAAGAAACTTTTTTTTTCGGTTATATTCACTCCTTTTTTGGTTTCATTGTACATTGTGGGCATAAATTATAGTTATTTCCAACAATCATATTTGTACTCAGTCTTTGCACTCAATATTTCACTCTCTGTAATTCAAATATCACCATAGAATATACTTCGTTCATAAACAACTCAAATGTAGATCCACAAGCCCTGCAATCGTCACTTTCTACAAGCTTTAACCCCAGAGCTTGTCTTTTTAATGTGTTGTATAGTTTAATAAGATTAACTTGTTGAGTTTTCGTAACATTTATTTGTACCCATCTAGTCAAGAAACAATTTTTTTTTGATTGTATTCCTTCCCTTTTTGGTTTCCTTGTACATTGCAGGAAAAAATTATAGTTATTTTCCAACCATCATATTTGTACTTAGTCTTCATATTCCACAAAAGTTAAACTATTCCAAGACATGAAGTATCTCGCTATCTAAGCTATCTATTTGTAGCTTCTATATGGATCTTCCTGTTTAGATATATTAGCTTTGTGGGGTAGAATTGATTGCAATTTTTCATACACACTACAAAGTACCCTTCAATTTAAAGAAAATAATGATCATCAAGTTTGTCTTCTACTTACATGGGTTCCTTCTTCATAACTTGTAATTTGGGAAAATATGGATTTGGTGTATAGTTTCTACTGTTGTTTACCAACTAATTATACGTGTTCATTAGGTTCAATCATAGGGACCCAAAGAGTAGTTTCATAAAGATCCAAAGGCGGAGTCCAAAAGCATATGATTATGTTAGGTCTATTCTAGTTCAGTGTATTGGTAAAATATAAGATATTCACTTAATAGAGTTGTGTAGGTATGGATTCTTTGAGGTCTACAAGTCAGGTTTTACCAAGTCTTATTATATTTAAAAGGACTGGAGACTAAAGTTATTCTTATCTTTGTAAAACATGGGGAAATAGATAATTGCACCATAAAGCAAAGCTAGGTGTGATTCATGGCCCGATATATATGCGGTGTATGATATTTTAAAACTATTGAGACTAGATGTTCTTCATAGCCGAGTTTGGACGTATTTATGGAAATATAATATATTAAGAAATTGTAGTAGGTGCAAGGTTCATGCAATGATATCATTAGGTCTAAGAGGAGCCTCCATGGTAGCAACAACCAACCTGGAAGAGAGGAACGATATTAAAGGGTATGGTTTGTGCCAACAAATATCCAATTTAGATATTCAATGCTAGGTTCATTGGAACCATCAAAAGTATATTATGGCTATGAAAAAATGTAAAATTAGGATGGTTTGGAAATTATGTTCCAACATCTCTTTCCTTATCGAGATCTATTTCTTCATGGAGACCCGGTTACAACGTAAAGCTATACGCACAACAATGTAGAGCTAGTGAAATTAGAGAGAACACTTATATATGCTCTTTAAACCTTCCCATAACATGGAAAATCCACCATGCATCATCATGTATCGATGCCACTCCATGCGATTTCAATTGGAGAGAGTAAAAAACCTCTGCTTCTACGTGTTTTTTTTGTCATCTAGGGATTGGGGCTAAGGAATGGGAGAATAAATAGCAAGAATCTCTTATCCCAGCTCTAGAATCAACACCTACAATTAGCGGCTTTATGTAGCAGGTTCAACATCTCCATGGTGACATAATATAGTAACTAGAGTGGATATGGAAACAATGAGGTCAGGTACATGGAAATAACGTATATATTCCCATATCAAATGTGAAATTGTGGATATGACTAGTCCAAGTCCAAGTGCAAATGTAAATATGGTGAAATCATATATTGATGGTACTGTATCTGGAATCAAATCTAGATCTAGGTATAGGGAGGAGTGAGGCTTCATAGTCCTATGTCCAATGGCTCCATAGCATCAAGTAGAAATATGATTTCACCACAGGTTTAGCTTCAACTCCAAGTTGCACTAATTAGTTAGAACCAATTGTGTGACAAGACAACACACAAGAAAGGCATAGTGAAAGCATGCATGGGATTGAGACTCTACGACTTAATAAAAAAGGTAGGAACCTTAGAGTAGCATAGCTTAATGTGTTAATTAATGGACCACTGGAAATAGATAAGGTAAACTTCTATATGATGACATCATTCTCCAATGGGCTAAATATGCCATTGAAAAGTAGGTGAACTCCGTTGTATTGATGGTCTCACTATGGTGGTGGAATTACAACTTTGGTACCATCCCTGTTGAATCCTATAGTCATTTTTCTTCCCACCTAGAGATGGAAGTATAAAATTTAAAACTATTCATATTATCTATTTTATGAATCCAATCTGGTTTTTAGTATTTTGATTTTTTACTTCTAAATGGACTATTCCCTAAGGTCATCCGGGCTTACTTTGTCTCTTCATTTCAGTTATGTTCTTAATAAATATCTTCTAGCTAATTTGTACGAGGAAGACACATAATCAGACTCAATAGTAAAATCACCTTCAATATTCATGGACCTCCCATGCTATCAAAATTAATAATTTAAGTTAGTGATTTGAGTCTATATATGTCTTATAAAACTTATTGAACCTATTTATTGCCTTTGATAGTGCCTTCAGTGTTCTATCCCATGATTATTGCACTTTTATGAGATGGTTATTCTTAGTTATGTTTATGTTTCCTCTTTCAATTGAAGGTACTTGCTCCACTTGGTTGAGGTATAATGGAAATTGAACATACTGCATCATCCTAAAAATGGTTAGTTGATGGTTTGACCAGGCTCCGTAAGGTACAAAAATCCCATAATGTGATGTGATGATGTGCATAATGTGAATAACAAATGAACTGATGATGTTTCGGGGTACAACTACTCAAATGGAATAGGTGAGCAAAATTAGGGGGATAACATATAAAGATAATCGTCAGTGATCAAGTTTAAATTGAACTAGTTCCACTCATATTATTAGATGGTATTATTATTATTAGATGAATATATACTTAGCCCAACATTAAAAAGAAGGAAGCACCAAATGGGGTAATTTTATTGTTCCCACAAGAATATATATATATGTAATGAACTAGAATGAGAGTACATCCATATAAAATATCTTATTAGCTTTGATTAAAAAGGTGAAAATAGATGGTTACAATAGACACTACCAATTCTAACACACATAAGGATCCACGCGATTAAGGACTTTTGATGTTGTTGATTACCATGTTCGAATTCCCCCAACAATTCAATTTCCGCAAGATATAAAGATAGGAAAAATTCCAAAATGATAATGTCATCATTTCAGGGATATTAAAGTAGGACTTGAAATTATTTCCAACATCGTTTCAGGTTGTGTAATCGCCCAGAATCCCATTACACATCAGCCCTTAAGTGTGAAGCTACTAGGTATTTCACAAATATGCCCCTCGAAGTCTCAAGTGTTACATTTTCCAGTTGTGCAATAGTAGGAGCTCGTGACCTTAAGCATATTCTGTTATGCACTTGTTCTATATTCTCTTATATTGATCATTGTATGTTACATGGTACCACATGGCCAAGATAAGGAAATTAAACCCCCTTGTCAAAATTTTCTCAAGCAAAAATCACTTTTGCAACCTAGAAGGAATACCTAGATGGATAAGGGATGTGGTCATGGAAACCATCTTGATTATCAAAAAACAAGAATGTTGAAAATATTGAAAAAAAGAATCCTAATTAGCTGGAAATTCCAAGTCCTCATCATCATGTAAAGTTTTCATTTCCAACAAAGAAAAGAGTACAAGTCTCTTTGTATCCACTTGGAAATTATGAGGAGACGTGTCTTAGACCTGGAAAACATGTTTCCAACTCTAAAAATGGTATAATCCAAAATGAGGGTGATGGTATTAATGAGCATGTACTACCAAGGAATTCTGTCAAAATACATATTGATTCAAAAAGTTGAATTTGTTCTGACAAAATATAGGAAGGAGATTGGTGGTTCAATTCCTCCATACCCTATTTACATAAATCAGTGAATATTTGTATATAAAATAACTAAATTAGTGAAAAAAATGATAGATAAGTGACCAAAAAATGCGAGATAAGCGAACAAACAAATGACCAAAATTCACATATAAATGACCAAATGACAATTTTGGTGGCTAATTTTCAGTCTATTATCACCAAACATATGACCAGATTAATGAACAAACATATGACTGGATTAATGACCAAACATATGACCAGATTAATGACCAAATATGCAAAAAAATTAATGACCACTCGACAAGCTATAAATGACCAAACTATATATGATCCCATTTTTTGTCGCATGATAAGAGACCTAAAATTAGCAACCAAGGATCACCAAATGAAAAGTGGTCAATTATATGCTTATTTTGGTCACTTATCTATCATTAGGTACTAGTGTCTTTCCAATACACGGTAATGCTCTTTGGACTCAAGAATGCTCCTGCTATTTTTTCTAGGATAGTAGTGGTTTGCTTTAAATATTTTATTCATAAATTTATTGAGGTCTACTTCAATGATTGGATGGTATTTGGGCTCATTAAGGATCATATTGAGAGCCTCAGGGTGATGTTGGAACACTATCACCAGTATAAAATTTCACTAAACTTAAGGAAATATATATTTTGTGCCCCATTTGGAATTTTGTTGGTCCATGTGGTTTGCATGATGGAATATTGGTTGACCCTGCCAAAATTGCAATCATCCTCGACTTACCACCACCTGTTACAGAGCAATTGAGAGAAACATTGGGACATACGGGATACTATAAATTTTTTATCAAAGGTTATGTAGAGTTGACTGCTCCGATGGAGAATTTATTGAAGAAATATTTTAAGTTCTAGTGGATAGATATTTGACAAGAGATTCTAAATACTTTAAATGAAAATATGGTTACAATGCCCATACTTGTATTTCCAAATTGGAAAAGGGAATTTCATGCACATGTCGATGCATCGTCTGTCGTGCTCGATGTGGTACTAGTGCAGCTTGGCAATGGGTTGTTTGACCATCCCATTGCATTCGCTAGATGAAATCTATCAACAACAAAGAATAACTATACCACAATAGAAAGAGAAGGACTAGCTATGGTATACGCTCAGCAAAAATTCATACCCTATTTGCTAGGTGGACATTTCAAAATGTACACGGATCATTCAAGATTGAAATACTTGGTCAATAAGACAATGTTTGGGGGGGGTAGATTTATTGGTGCTTCTCTTTTTTCAAGAATTTGAATTTGAAGTCATTGTTAAACTAGGTCGACTAAATTATGGACTAGAACATATGTCGAGGATCGAAAGTGGTGAAGAAACTGGTAACCTTGATGATAGTCTCCCTAATGTGCAATTATTTGTGATAACAATGTTTGATGATCATTACATAAACATCATACAATTTTTTAGTATGAGCTATGCACCAACTGAATTTACTACTGCGTAGAAGAAGCAGTTAGTTGTGCAAGATGTAGACTTCTAGTTGATTACTGGACAATTATATAAAATGGGCCCTGATGATATTCTTGGTCAATGTTTCTTGCAACACGAGCATCCAATGATACTAAGTGAAGAACATGCTGGTGTCGTAGGGGGCCATTATACTTGAAAATCTATAGTGCAATATATATTGAAAGCATGAATATGGTGGCCAACCATGCATGCAAATGTCCAAGAATATTTTCGTAGTTGTGATGTTTGTGAAAGAATTGGAAGGATGTCATGACGAGATGAAATTTTGTTAGTACCCCAAATAACTTTGCAATAATTTGAAAAATGGGCTATTTATTTTGTGGGCCCTATTAGTCCAACATGGAAGCACATAGGTAAAAGATATATTATTACTGCGACTGACTACCTGACCAGATGGGCTAAAGTAGTGCTAGTAAAAGATTATAATTTTGTGATTGACACTAATTTTTTGTTTGAAAATGTTGTGACTAGATTACTATGGCCAAAATTTTTGATAAGCAACCAAGGAACACACTTCGTTAACAAATTAATTGAGGAATTGACGGACAAATTCCATATCTATCATAGAAATAAAACACCATAACACCCTCAAGCTAATCGTGTTGTCGAAGCATTTAAAAAAATCCTGGAGAATGCATTGACAAATATTTTCAATGCCCAAAGAGACTCTAAATGGGATTGAAAAAATTATGTAGTACTATGGGCATACCACACGACCTATAAGAAATTGATAGGCCAAACCCCATTTCGCTTGGTGTATAGACAAGAAGTTGTTATTTCAATGGAATACATTGTACCCATCCTAAGGATTGTTGTGATCATGGATATGAAATATGCTGGTGCCATCGATGAAAGACGATTGCAGCTGATACAGTTGGAAGAATGTCATTTTGTTGTTGGATATCATCAAAACGTTGAAACAGAATGAAAAAAAGTATGGCATGATCGCTACATCAGGAACAAGCAATTTTAGGTCATATGACTTCTTCTTTTGTATGATAGAAAATTCTTCAAGCATACAAGTAAGCTAAAAACACATTGGATAGGACCATATATTGTAACATTTATCACTAACGAAACATCAGTGCAGTTACAAAATTTGAATGGAATTCAACTAAATCCTTAGCAGGATAGGCGCGAATTGGTCAACTAAAATTTAAAAAAAAAGAGAAAAATAAAAGAAAAATAAAAACAAAACCCTTTGAGAAATTTTGTTTTGATCACAGGATAGGAGCTATCGCAAAAAAAATCGAAAAGCATCATAGAGAGAGGAAAATTGTCGTAGAATATTTAGATGTCATAAGAGGAGAAATGATGTTGAAGACTAACCATCTCTCGCAATAGAATGAAATATGTCGAAGGATGAATACAAGTCGAAGGAAGAGCACTGTTGTCGCAAGTTAAAATAGAGTCGCATAAATGATAGTTGGTTGTAATTAATTCAAAGGTTGTCATTATTAACTTAAAGGACTGAGAGATTTTGGCGGCGTGCTTTTTTGTCACTTTCGTATTTATTACACAATAACTACCATTGATGTGACAAGCGAGTGTTACGCCTAAAATTGGTTTATATGCTCAATCCCCTAAAGTGACATGAACAATACATATTTTTGAGATCTTTTTCCTAGTTCTAGGATGTCTGATACACCTTGTATTTTGACACAAGGTGTCAGACCTTCCTAATTCCACTTTCTTGCTGACATAGTGCGTCGATGAAACTAATTTCCTTAAGAAAAACAACCTCAGCACAAATTTCCCATGTACAAGGAGCATCAACAATGTCGAAAAGATTAAAAAAAAGAATATTTTGAGAACCTTCTAGACAAAATTCCTCATGGAGGCTTATCCCACTGAATTGGAATAGGTGGCATTCATGCCCCTAACCTTTAGGGAGCATTCCTCTCCTTCCTCCCAAAATATGTCAACCCCTTTTGGATTACCTTGACCTATATATGAAAGCTTCATGGACCATGTGAGGGGAGGTGAAAGAACCAAGAGAGAACCTTTATGCTATTGGAATCATTGCTGGTGTAGTAGGAAAAAGAGTGTGGTTGTGAGTGAGGCTTGTAAATATTGTAGTGTGTGTGTGTGGAAGTGATGTCAAAATAATTATGAGAATGAATCTTCAACATTAAGGATTTGGTTGTAACTTATTTCCCTTATGCTATTAACACAAACATATTCCCCTTTTTCATGAACGATTTGTGTCAGTGTCAGTTGTTCATTAATGATATTTCAACAAAAGGAAAATTGTTCCCCTTACTCTAGATATAATATTTCATCAAAAGGAAAATTGTATGGTAATTTAGATAATTTAATATTGAAATTACCTCAAATTCCACAAACATTCACTAACCATAAAGATAAAATTTAATGGTAGCTTAGTTTAAAAATTATTAGTAATTTGAGTGATAGGTTAGAAGACGTGTTTCAACATCTATAAACATAGGAGCTGTCATTATTTTCCTTCACTACATCCCAGGGATCATGTGATTCTTCCACATACCAATTGGTATATCGAAAAGTTATTCATGTACTCGATAATATATCGCAAGGCCCCTTTCGAACGGTTGTGCATTATACAACACTAACATGGATTTGAGCTCCCCCATACCTTGTGTATATTGAGAGACCCTTATAGGAACATATACCAACTAAAAAAATACTTTTGGTTGTCTTGTTGAAGCAATACAATGAGAACAAAACTTGGGGAGCTACTACGCATGTGTCATTCAAGTAGTTGGGTATTCAGGAAAGGGTACGGTCCCAACACTCCTTATATCATTTTACTAGTGGAGACTTTGGTATATTGCGAGTTGCGAGAACTTGAAAATCCTAGCGAGGTTTTTGGATTTTTCCTTCCCTCTTATCACTTAAGTTTTCTTGTGACCTTATATTGCGTAGAATTGTTTGTGTGTGATCTTTTTTACTAGAAAATATTTAGAGTATAAGTGTTTAGCCATCATTCGGGTGACCCACCTATGAGGAGATCTCACAGATTGCAGGGTTTACCACTTGAATTTCATCCTACCCTGGAAGAAAGACAAGGGGTCACCATGGAATAGCCTTCCACAACTGATCCTTTTGTGGAGGGAATCCCCGTTGTTGAATCAGGAGATGAGCATTCCTCTTTTGAGAATCCATCTACTCTGGTACTGGTACAATTACCTTCTTCACATGATTCAACCTTTCATTTCCCTACATAAGGCCATTCAAGTGCATGATATTGTGCATTTACCCAACCATCAAATGACCCCATGGAATCAAAATTTTGTTCAGTTGCGCCATTTTGGGAGACTTCCTTGGTATGAACAATTTTTGAATATGAAACTACTACTTTATATTATGCCACCCCCCACCTAATACAAGATTAGTTTATCAAGCGATTATTATTTTAGACCTATCCAAGAGATGGTGTCAAATTTACTTTTAAAATGGGAAAACATAAGGAGGAGGAGTCTTTCTCTTATACCCCACCATTCAAAAATAGCCTCTCCCAAATACCATGCCCCCTTCTGGTCTTATGCTGCTATTGTATCTGGAATACCAGATCAGAGTGTGGTTTCTTATGATCCCAATCAACCTTTCATCCCTACCCTACTGGATCCAACTCTCCTATCTATCCCTAGTTCTCCTATGAATCCAATGGATAGGGGGAAACCTTCATAACAAGTTTCCTCCAGAACTATGAGAACACTTTCAAATGTCAGACATATTATTTCTTTAGGGAAGCCTGTGGTTGGAGTACCTTCCTCGACCGCAAATGTGATTATTGCTTCCTCTTCGTCGAGAATACCATTGTGGGTTCAACTGATGTCTAATAAAGCTATATGGGTATACATTTACCTACGAAATGAACAAGAAATGACTACCAAAAATTATAAACCCATTGACTCAGAAAATATTTTTCCATGGGAGGTGTTTTCATTGAAGAAAAATCCATTAGCTAAGATCAGTACCTTGACTTGGTTTATTCCTAGTCAGGAAATTTGTATGACTTAATCCCACATGCTCCCCATCCTACTTCAGACCCCTCAAGATATTCAATTAAACCACCTATCGATGGTGTACTTGGTTCTATTCAGACACGGTTGGTACTTGAATCCCCTAAATCCAAAACCAAATAAAAACCAAATAAAAACCCACAACAAGAAATTAACCAAGATTTAAATTAATTAAGGAAGTTGATTTGGTAATTAAGAAGCACAATGAAAACGTCATGGTTTTCCCTTTCCACCTCATTAGACAAAATCATTGATTCCTTTCATCATGCCTATTCTCAGTTAACTGAAATAACCAAATATAGGGATATAATGAGAGAGTTTTATTCCACTAGAATGAGTAAGGAGAAAACAAAATATTTTAATATTACCAAAGCCGATATTTATAGTATGTTCATTGTCCCTGAACAAACCAACAATTTGATTCCAAAAAGAGACGTGTGTGCATGGATTGGTCTCATTTGCAGACATGGAAAGAGAATTGGATGAAAATGTGGTTCAATGGTGTTTGATAAATGTCCCTGCAATATTAGGGAGGTTCCACTATATTTCATTAGAAAATTATTACTTGAGTTTGTTCTTGGTGTACATGTCAACTACTTTGACATTACTGAGTTCCAAGGTGATGGTATTGGCTCTTCCCAAGATCAACCTACCTATAGGAGAAACCCATTGAGAGGGTCACTCACTTCTAGGCATGATCCTAACCCCCATTCCCAACCACCCAAGCTATCTGATAGACTTGATGATATTGATGATGCGATGAGATTCCCTACATGTGGCTTACTTATACACACCACATTTGTGGAAATTTCTTGAGTGAACCGATAGGATGATCATGGGAGAGACCCAAGTGCAGGGTATCTATGGTAGATTGAGGAGAAACCACTGACTAGTCGTATCTAGGATGGGATATTCATTTCGACATGAAAAATGCCACATCTTTGTTCTCATTGTGGGCATACTTTCCATGGCCTGTCATAGGAGCCTATCCATGGTAGTTATATGATCCAGATTATAATTTTTTTAATTTATGTTCAATCATAAAGTATTTATTTACGCATGCAATAGATATTTTTTCAATATTGGTGATTTTAACGTATTTTTTTTAGTATTTCTATTTGAATGTATAGTTTTTTACAACTGATGTTCTATATTTGATGTGGGAGGACATAAAATCTCCCAATATCGATCATGTGATGGAAAAAACAATGAAAATTGTGGCAGCTTACACATAGGTATTTTTATTACTTGGAGCAATTTAAATCCATTTATAAGTAAACATTGAAAATAACAATGCACATGCACAAACACATGTTAACATTATTTAGGAAATAACATTCACATTAACTTTCACAATTTGTTAAATTTATTTCAAATTGCAAATTACTATAGTAAATAACATATTCAAAGAAATAGGTAATTCCTATCCCTTCATTGTTTTCTTTGGAAAATTACCCTCTAGTGCTACAGATGAAGCTGTTTTGTTTACTGACACTTTTTTATTATACTAAAAAAATTATTCTAAGGTTTATGTACTATTTGAAAAGATGACTTATTCCATGGAACGCACTTCACCCGCATAGAATCCTCCAAAATACCAAATTTAGAGTAAAGATCCAATTCCCTCAAGATATCTAATTATCCATTTGAATCCCTTCTCTAAGATCCAATTACACCAATATTATGATAAACTTCATAAAATATCTACTAATATATTTATTCAAGGAAACAAACGCGCCAAGAGTGTTCCCACACCTTCTAAGATCTTATGATTCCAAATATCCAAATGTAATCCTAGGAAAAAGTACCCACGCCTATTTCACAAAAATAAAACCATTTCATGGATCAAACAGATCTCCATTTTTTTAATATCATACATGATTTCCTTAACAACTAATCCTACTTGAGGAACAACTTTCTATCCTTCGAAATTTTCAACAAGAAGCATAGCCACCATCAAACGAAAACATGGAAACATGTGTATACCCTAAGACTAGATGTCATACCTCCATGAGACATAAATGAAGAGATTCACCTTTCATAAAACTACCCATAAACCTCTTATCCAACATCTCATCAATAAAACCCTTGACCTATGACAATCATACTTCCAACCCCACCACTAGTTTACCCTTTTCAAGCTTTAGTTTGATGCATTTACAACTTCTTTTCTTGTGAGCTAGCTTCAAATCTTCCTAATTTTGTTTTGTCCTCGTGGCTTAGAATCCTTATCTTATAGATTCTCTTCATACCATTCACTCTTCTTCAACTCCTTGAGGACCCTTACAAAATTACCCTATTAATCCCAACAACTTCCCCAAGTCTTAGAACTTGGGAACCCTTTCTGAAATTTTGGAATCATGTTTGTTTCATGGAGATGAATCCTTTGTTTGTAGTTAAGAGAGAATGGTGATTATCTTGAATTTGATAATTTAGTTTCAAAAATCAGTTTATTTTCATAGATCCAACTCCATTTGAAATAAACCTAATGACCTTATGAAAATACCATTAATTTATTTGAGACCAACAAATTTAGTTATCTTCCCAATAGTTTTCTATGTTGAATTTAACTCACATAGTGATTCCAGAAACAACGACATCAAGAATCATTTTCTAAATATTTTCGGTTTGAACGAGAATTGATTATGACTATTGGCTCTAAGATTCACTGCTGCTAACATTGGCACTAATTTTAGCTAGGGAGGAAAAGTCTTTCCTAGCCATTGCTATGGTTGTGGATGGTGACTAGTTACTTTGCTTATTTTCTAGCAGTTCAGTCCTCGTTATGGAAATCATTATCACAAAGACTATGACCTACTTTCTTATGGAAAAGTACATACTATTGAAAGATATATCTTCATTAATTATATTTAATCCAACAAAAATATGTGTCTTTTGTAGGAATTTTTATTTTATAAATTTTTTTAATTTATTTTACATTTTGATAATAAAATTCACTCTGTAAAATTATCAATTCCATAATATCTTCAGGCTAGATTGAACCTCTCAGTAAAAAAACAATGAAGGAGATTGATTTTACAGTGAAAATTTCATATTAAACATGCACAGTGAAATTACTTAGACAAGAGAGATAAATTTTGCAGCAATAACTAGACAAAATACTCATGAATCAGTATGTAATGCATCCATTATACAAAGTATGGAATTTGAATCCTCTAGGAGTGATTCGAATCCCTGAATCCAAATTGAATCCAGACATGGATAACATATGAAAAATCACCACTGAAGACTTACTAGTGCAACTATGGACAACTGAAACAGCTAATAGTCTGTTAACTAACTATGGTAGGTGAGAAAATCCATCTATCTCCTCAAATCATGCAAAGGAGGTGCTTGGATGACTCAGAGTGAATTGAATGTGGCCCATCGAAGCATAACTCAACATTGAATAGGGTGAACTGATGGTGGGACTTCCATAACTTAGTGTGGTATCCTAAAATCTAGGGATTGGTCTCTAGCAAGAGCTCCTAGATTGACACATGAGGGTGCATGAGTCATTAGTGGGACCGATATAATATCCCCATACACTAATGAGAGCGATAATGACATCCTAATATATGAAAATGATAAATAAGCTAAGGTGGTGGTTAAGGGAGGAATAATAATCCTAACACCCCCCCTTAATACAGACTTTGACAACCTAGGCCTTGACAAATGAGATCAAAGGTGACCCATAAAATAATGTATAAAAAATTAACTGCTCAATAAAATGAGAAGGCGAGGAAAACCTCATGGAAAACATCCCCCTCAAAATTAACAAAAGGAAATTGGAGAAATCCTTCACACTAAGAGACAAATTTCTCTCGAGTAAAAGAACTTTGTGAAATATTTTTTGCAATATGCACCTCTTTAGAGCAGTAATGTAGTGTGATGGTACTTGTGTCCACTAGTTCCTTGATACAGTGCATGTGAACCTCTCCATGTTTTTCCAAACTGATGCTATATAGGAAAATAAATTTTGCTACTTTTGCAGCCATACTTACACATTTCGATCCTCGGTGATAGTATGAAAGAGTTCAACTTTGGATGCCATGCCCTGGGGTCTTGCTTGATCCCATACAATTGTTTTCTTAGCTTTCATACCAAGGAATAATGTAATGTCCCCTTTTTTAAATAATTGCATAGTGGGAAAATTCCATCAATCCTACTAGTTCCCTAGGTTGGGTGGAAACATGGGGAAGTTAATAAGGGAGATAATAAATGATGTTTATACATTATAATGTATAAAATATTTATTTAATAAGGTCAATTAAATGAATGCAAGATAATAATGAAATGTCTAGTAAAAATGGACACATATGGAGACTATGGGGCCCACTCAAGCTAGGAAGAGCCAAATAGGGAGTTTCATGGACACTTGGCTAGATTCCCCTTACACTTATGACATCTATGACACCAATGATGGATATTATGTGACAATTATGACACAATTCAGATATTAAGGCTGAAATATTACATATATGACATATCAGGTCAAAATAGAGCATCCAATAGAGCTTTCGTGTGATTTGGAGAATCCTAATGGGTTCCTACTCAATTTGGTAGAAGATGGAAGGTGAAGAGAGAGGCCACATGGCATAGCATGAGAAGCCACACCAATTAGACTTGTATTTGGTTTTTGGATATATTTGGAATATTAGGAGACCGTTAATGTTTATAAAATATAGGGATAATCCATGAGAAGGATATTTTTGATCAGTTATGAAATTTGTTGTTGTGAAGAGAGAGAGCTAGTGAGTGACTAGTTCATGCTTGAGCCAATTTCGACGGTGAAAGATTCCGATCCTAATTGATGATTAAAGAGTACACTCAAGTATTTAAAGGATATTAAATGGAGTTATAATATACAGTTTCAGCTACATAATATCATGTACACTTCAATATTCAGCTCCTTCCCCCTCTGATCTCACATTCTTTCACCATATTTCAGCCTGCTGGAGTGAGGCGCACTTGGTGAGCCATTTATCTTTTTGAGGGAGCTCCTATTACTCCATAATTTTTTCCTATAATGTAGATAATATGATATCTATGTTCATAAATTTATGAGGTCGAAAGGCCAAGATATTTTATGTATTATTGATCAGTAATAAAGAAACAGTTCCATTTCCCACTTCTTTGTTGCAAACTCTTATAATATTGATAGATTTGAATGGATATGTAAAATATTGATTATTCATGAATGAATGGAATTTAAAAGAATAATATTTGAGGTTTAATATTCATTAACTGATATTTTTTGGCCATTGGGTTGAATTCCATAACCATTGGATTAAATTGCATCTCATTTCCCAAAGGGTTCAAAACTAGTTTTTATATATCTGATTGAAGGAAGTGATAATAACCATGGGAGTTCAATTGGTTAAGAATATTAGTCCATTTAGATGTACTATACACATTCCATTCCTCAATTTTACAATTTGAGTGGGCTTGTATACATTTTGGAGGTCATTCTGACAATTACCCCGGGGGGATTTGAGCCCCAAAATCACTAATAAAATAATCTATCTTGTTCAGAATTTAGTACAAACTTGCAGCAGTGATCGAAGGGACATAATAAATCCTTGAATATATTAATTAACTATTATATTATTTATACACATTCTATGAATATTTGGGAGTAATTTGGCCAATTTGGAGACCAGGACATTAAGACTAGTTAAGAGAAAAAATTGTGAAAAAATGGAAAATTGGGCATTTTAGTAAAAATTTTAAAAAGGGACATTACAAGTGGTATAAGAGAATGGTATTTGAACCTTATGGTTTTAAATAGGATTCAAATTAATAAACCATCATCCTTAGAATCTGAATTGGAAGGTGCTCGGCTTGTAGAAGAAGAATTGGGAAAAACAATGGCACCTTGGACTAAAAATATGGCTCACAAGGGAGAAGACCACACTAAGGAGAAAATGTAGTATCTACAACTTATAAGACCTTTTTTTGAATAAATGAACCAAAATATATTAGGAATTTCCCAACATATAAAAAAGGATTCGAATTGATGGCCTGTTAAATGGGAAGCAAAGGGATAACGGGAGATAGTGATAGTTCAAAATTAGCAGAAAAGAAGACAATGGGTGAGGAAATTTTCTCAAAAACAATACCTCATAATAGAATCCATGAATTACATAACACACCAAGGCCTAATGCACCTAAATTTCTTACTTGCAAAGAAGATACTAACATTCAATTTGAAAGTGATACAATAACAAAAGATTGGGATAAATTGGATGAAGAATGTAGGAGGAGTATAACATTTGAACATTAATTCACTATGGAAAACAAATTCAGAAGGAGGGAAATAATTATCTGCACCAAAATAAATAATTTAATTGTTCCATAGGTAAAGTGCCACTTCCTACTTTTTATGGTTCATCTTGAATCTCTGCTAACACTTGGGTGCAGAAATTGGATGTGTATTTCCAGCTGAATCTAATGGTAGAAGAAGATGCTTTAAAAATGGCTATTTTTCACTTGGAGGGAGATGCCAATGAATGGTGGTTCCATGGAATGAAAAAATTGGGTCATTATCAGGTTATAACATATGGGGAATCTGTTGACAAGGTATTGCAAATGTTTGAGCAAAAATATCCAGAATTGTCTTTCAGAGAACTAGCACAATTGAAGCAAGTATGGACTCCTATTGAGTATATGTTGAAATTCCAAAGATTATTAGTTAAGGTGGATGATGTATCTATGGAAATGTTAGTATTGTTTTTTTCTCAAGGTTAGGTAGAGACTTTAAAAGGTTTGGTCAAATCCCACAATCCTACTAACTTAAATGATGCGATGAGCTTGACTAGAGACCTTCAAAATGTGCTCCCTAGAACAAGATTTCCTCCCAAGCCTAACTCCATATTTGAAAGAAATACTTGGAAAAAGGATGAACTTGATAAGAAGAGTTGGAAAATAGATACATATGAAAAGAATAATAAATAAGGACAAAACCAGGATGAACTTTGAAGGAAAAGATTGTGTTTTACATGCTTCCAACCATGGACACCGGGGCATAAGTGTGTAAAGGAAAAGCTCAATGTATAGAAGTATTTTCTGATAATGATGAGTATGAGGGGGGTATGGAAGAAGAATATAAAATTTCATATCAGAGGAGATATAGGATACAACATCTGAAGAATAAAAATAAGAATAAAATCATCCCTCGCCGGACAAAGAAAGAATGGCAGTAATTTCAGCAGTGCCTCGCTATCACACTATTCGATGCAAGGGTGTGGTATTGGGATGAAGAGATTCAATTTTTGTATATGGAGGAGATAAAAATAATTTAATTTATGCAGATATGGTGGAGAAAATAAAAATACCAAGTGAACCATTTGATGGCTTCACAGTTGTCATCCCAGGTCACAACACAATGCAATGCAACACCTGGATTCCAAAGTTGCAAGTCACCATAGGTAACTATACTTTTTTTGATAGTTTTTATATGGTTGATGTTGCTGATAATAAAAAATTATTGGGAGTTAAATGGGTGTATTATATAGGAGAGAATTCAGTAAACTACCAAATTTCTAAAATGAAATTTCAAGATTCAACAGGTACACTAAGGGTTGTGAGAGGGCAACACACTTACCTAAAACAAGTAGTAAATTGCAAACGTATGAGATCTATATTGATGCATGGTGATGTATAATGGACTGATGAATGTTATGTCACCTCTATAAATACAAAAATCAAAGTCTTTAAACACCCAAAAGAGATAGAGACACTTCTGCACAAATATGAAAAAGTTTTCAGAGATCTTCCACATGGTAGACCACTTGATAGGGGGGTTGAGAATAACATTGTTTTGGAGGAGGGTACTTAACCCATTCAGATACTTCCTTATGTAGATCCAAAGAATTTCATATATGAGGCTGAAATTCCTTCCAAAATATTAAATAGGTAATGAGTAGTTGTCCCATACTTGCATTACCTGATTTGTCTAAGCCTTTCGTTGTTGAATGTGATGCCTTAGGTGGAGGAGTAGGGGCTATCCTAAAGAAAGGCCAACACCCTATAGCCTTTGAGAGAATAAATTTGCAGCCTCATGAAAATATTTACTCCATATATGAAAAATATATTTTGTCCATCATGCATGCCTTGGACAAATTCCAACAATACTTGGTAGGCAACAACTTTGTGGTGAAAACAGACCACAATAGTCTAAGACACTTCCTTACCCAAAAGGATCTAAATGAAAGGAAACAAAAGTGGGTAAGAAATATCCAAGATTATGATTTTTATATTGAATATGTGAAAGGAAAGGATAACATTGTAGTAGATGCATTATCTTGAAAACCTTCATTTTTTCTCATGGCCATTGCTACAAATTGGAAGGACATGCTACTAGTTGAATATGCCAAAGATAAGTTTGCTTGTGATTTATTAGATGGACTCATGGGAGATGATAAATAAATAATTTTGGAGGGGATGATATACTATAAGGGAATAATTTATTTGGTTTGATATTCAGAGCTTAAGTACAAAGTTTTGCAGGAAGTACATGATTCCCCACTAGCAGGCCATCTGGGGATATTCAAAACCTATAGGCAACTAAAGAAAAGGTTATATTCGAAGGGGATGAAGCAATATGTTAAAAATTATGTTAATATATATAAGGTATGTCAACAAAACAAATCATAACTCACATATCCAGTTGGGTTACTACAACCTTTTCCCATTCGAGAGCAAAAATGGGATAGTATATCAATGGATTTCATCACCGGTTTGCTCAAATATTTGGGAAAGGATTGCATATATGTGGTAGTGGATATATTGACTAAGTTTTATCATTTATTTTATTGTACATCCATGTTTAGTGATGTACAAGTGGCTGACCTTTTTTTTAGAGAAATCTTCAGATTGCATGGGCTCCCCAAGAGCCACTGTGAGTTATAGAGATGGTAGATTCATGAGTGATTTTTGGCAAGAAATTTTAAGATTGGTGGGCAATAATTTGAATCCAAGTACAAGCTACCATCCCCAAACTTATGGACAAACAGAGAGGCTGAAAAAATTGTTGGAAGGGTACCCTCGAAACAATGTGGGAGAACGGTAGAAAGCTTGGACAAAATGGCTACATTTGGGTGAGTTTTGCTACAGCACCACCTTTCACATGTCAATAGGAATGTCTCCTTTCAGAGAATTATATGGTTATGATGAAATAAAATTTTCGGATATGGTATTTGGTGATATTAGAGATCCAAAAGCTACAGATTTGGTGGAAGAAATCCAAGAAAGTTTAAAGCTTTTAAAAGACAATTTGTAGGTTGCCCAAAATCAGCAAAAACAATATGCAGATAAACACATAGAGGAAAGGAATTTCTAGGTTGATGATTTAGTGTATTTGAGGTTTCATCCATATAAACAAGAATAGCTCGAAAAAAATGGAGTAGAAAAGTTAAAGACAAGATACTATGGGCCCTACAAGGTGATCCGGAAAGTTGGAGAAGTAGCATATGAGTTGGAACTTCCGGAAGGGAGTAAAATTCCCCCTCATGGACAGTTCAAGATTCAGCTCATTCCCCCTCCCATCTCACATTATTTCACCATATTTCAGCCCGGTGGAGTGAGGCGCACTTGGTGAGCCATTTATCTTTTTGAGGGAGATCTTCTTGCTCCATAATTTTGTATTCTGATGTAAATAATTTTATCTCTCTGTTCATAAATTTATCAGGTCAAAAGGCCAAGTTATTTTATGTATTATTGATTAGTAATAAAGAAACACTGCCATTTTCCATTTCTTTGTTGCAAACTCTTATAATATTGGTAGATTTGAATGACTGTGTAAAATATTGATTATTAATGCATGAATGGACTACCACTGAAGACTATTGGATTTTTAATATTTATTAACTGATATTTTTTTTCCATTGGGTCAAATTCCATAACCATTGGATTAAATTGTATCTCATTTCCCCAAGGGTTCAAAACTAGTTTTTTTATATGTGATTGAAGGAAGTGATAATAACCATGGGAGTTTTATTGGTTAAGAATATGAGTCCATTTTGATGTCATATACACATACCCTGAATCATGTTGATAATTTGAGTGGGAATCTGTACATTTGGGAGGCCATTCCAACAATTACCCAGGGGGGATTTGAGCCCCAAAATTGCTAATAAAATCATCTATCTTGTTTAGAATTTAGTACAAACTCACAGAAGTGATTGGAGAGCCATAATATATCTTGAACATAATAATTAAGTTATTATATCATTCATACACCTTATCTGAATATTTGGGATCAATTGGGCCAATTTGGAGACCAAGACACTAAGACTAGTTAAGAGCAAAAATTGTGAAAAATTGTGCATTTTAGTAAAAATTTAAAAAAGGGACATTAAAAAGAATCATCAGTGTAGCCCTTAGTTTGTTCCATGTATAAAGGAACTTTTTTCTCTTCTCTTTGGAGGAAGAGATACATGATCCAACGTTTCATGTTTGTTCTGCAGTGACTCATATTCCTCATTCATGGATTTCGGCCTTTGTGGATCATGGAAATCCAATTTGTAGAATTGTGTATAAGAACTCACCATCATGTAGTACCTATCTGGGAGAATATAGAACCTATCTAGGAGAAGTGGATATGTATGACGTATCACAAGGTTCTCATCTTGAAACTGAGATCTAGTTCTCTTTTTGTCACATGGATCTCCATCCATGTTCCCATTTCAATGAATTTACGAGTCCATTTAGGACTAGGATTGGTAGTAGGGACTGGATATATTTGAAATTCATCCTCAATATCATGATCTGATTCAACTTCATCCTCATCTTCAAATTCTATATTTTAATCACCATAATAAACATTAATATGTGCAAATGGTTTAGGTAGAATATATTTACCTTCCCTTTTAACTAGATTTATCTTGCAATGGATCTGAGAATGGAAAAAAGTGTGAGAACTCATATTCCTTGGAAGTATGGTTTGAAACACCTTTAGCTATCAGTTTACCAGCAGATATATTTAATATCTCAATTGTGTCAGGTCCAAAAACAACTCTCTTTGGCGAACCAATGTGTGTCATCTGGTAAACATATGAAAATTGTTTCTAAAGAAGGTACATATAAAAAAAAATTAATATTCCATGTTCTGATTGTATTGTACCATTCCCTTCAGCTTGGATATGAGTATCATATCCCATTTAAATACTTGGGCCATCAGTGATATTTAATGAATAAAATGACTCTTTGGAGGAAACTATGTAGTTGGAGGCTCCAGAAGCAATGTGGAGGTCTTGAGATTTTGAAAATACAACCATCAGTGCATGGAATATCTCATAATCATTGGTCTTTGTTGACACAGATCTGTCGATAGGGTTTCACTCTATGTTGACACCCCTAACTCAGCAATCTCCCTAAGAACTGACCGAGACATGTTTTTCCCTGTCAAAAATTGTCTAGCAACACCTGCGAAGCAGATGAGGTCTCACCCTATATGTTCAATGGAGAACTATCGAAACCACATTTTTGCAGTAAGAAGGATGTTTTGTGCATCTACTATCTACTATCAAAACATTACTTTAGATATCTAGACATGGGTTTATTATCATAGATCCATACCATCAATCATAAAATCACCTATATATATTCAGATCGCAGCAAGATAATTACTCATAAATATATTGATCACCATAACATGCTTTAAAACACAAAAATATCACATTAATTAGACAGAACCATCACATTGCGGTCTCAATTCACTCACATCGCATCACAGGGAAAACATGAAAACAGGAATACATAAAAGCACATTGTTTCCATCAAAACTCCATCATATCATATTACTTTCGCATCAAAACATATTCTCAAAAACATCTCCATAGTTGCGACAAACAAACAACAGTCTTTCATAGATCACAATTCAACATAAGATCATTATAATCATCCTTTCATTCATTGATCAAAAGATGCTCTCCAATATTTGCCAAAAGTTCCATCAACATTACAATCCTATCTCTATGAATAGGATTGTGCCTTTACAAAATGGTCCACTTATACCAACTTCCAAACTAATTTGGGCCAAAAACTACAAAATTGTGACCAAGATGAATATTTGTTGAATTTCCTACCTTGCATGCCATATTTCACCTTGTGTATCATCTTCGACCTTGCGCATCACCCTCGGTGTTGCATAGCTTAGATCCATCAAAACCACCTAGCAACATGCCCTCAACACAATTTTGTGGCTCGCCCTCGAGCCACGTCAACTCGAAATAGTGTAGCCACTGATTTTGATCTTGAATTCCTTGTATTGTTGTTGGAGTTCTTCTACTTACTCTTTCATCTTGTCACCAATATCTATGCATTCTATGACATCCTTTTCAAGGGTTTGTTCAACAATCTTCACCGTCACTTCTCTACATTTTACTTGCATCACTTGAAGTGAAGCAACTTCCTTTAGTGACAACTGCTCACCAATATCATGAAATTATTCAAGCTGAGTTGTGCATTGCTACTGACGGTCTTGTGCCATCGTGACACGCTACTGCAACTCCTTAAGCTATGCCACCTTTGTGACTTGTACAACAAGGGGCATTTCTTTAAGTGATGTCTATAGCACAACCAACTGTGCTTCCAATTCCCTTAGTTGTGTGTTTATCTATTCTAACTGGTCATCCTAAGCCACACTACCCCAAAATTTCGTGGTGGCATCCATAATCAGCTTGGCCTCTTTCTCGACCTCCTCAAGCCATGCTGTTGTTCAGGATTAAGCACCCTTGTAACCTAGGGTCTAGGGTTACCAACTTACTACTAACCTTGCAAACAATCATATTTAACAGAGAACAGAAAGGAAATAGGAAGAAAGTATTGACTTACCCAATTATCGAAGGTTGATACAAGCTTGATCTTCTTCTGTTCCTCTTCTCTCCAAAGCTTCCAGGGATGCACCTCTTTCACCTATAAAGAGAAAATTATCCAAGAACTATCTCATGCATGTATATATAAGAGGTTAGATAAACAATATGTCCAATACATAATCAAATATATTCATTAACCACGATACATGAAAGAGACTCAACACACTATTGGAAGAAGAATTCTCTTTATTAACAATCAGTGAATGAGATAAGAGTACAACCCAACTTCTGAGACAAGGACTCCTCTGCAACCAAAGGACTTTGAGTTTTGCTGCTCTAAGACTTATAAAGATATACCACCAGCATAACTTTGCTCTCTAATCTTGATTTCTTAATGCCCTCCCCAAGGCCTCTATTTATACTTTGGGAAATAGAGTGGTTTCAAAGGTTGGGGTGGTTGAAACAGTTGGGACAGTTAATGATTAAGACCTGAATAATCTCCATTAATCATGTTTTATATTTTGTAGGGTCGAATCAAGATGTATGTGACTATTGATATAGGAAACCCACGTATGACATGTGGGTTTCTTAAAGAAAACCCACGTACACTGATGTACACAGGTTGCAATGTAGATAGTCACGTACAGTACGCGAGTTGCAATGGTGATAGTCACATACGTACGCGAGTTGCAATGGAGATAGTTGCGTACATAAATCAACACTTAGAAAATTTATATGGAAAAATGGTTGAAGGGTGAATGCATCCCAAGTCATGCCCATCTATAGTGTTTTGGAAAACTTCAATCCTAAAATGTCCTTTTATGTACCAACATAAGGAATGCCGGCACTCGGACGGAGAAGTGCCATTTGGGTTGATAACACACACTGCAACATCTTCAATCACCCCTTTTGATTCCACAACTTTCTCGAGAGGTGTTCATAAATTCACCAATGCCTCCAAGTATTCAAGGTCACACTTGAATCCTGAAATCACATCTTCTATATTTTGTGCTTTGGTTTCAACATCCATGTCTTCTACGATCACCAAAAATTCCTAAAAAGCGACAAAAACCACCTTTTCCAACCATGCTCTATCATCCCATGATTGCTAATTTTCCATAGTTAACCTGTCTTGCTCCTTCTTCAAGTTTTGAATCTATTTCTTTGTTGCCTCTTCTTGCTCCTACAATTTCAAAAGGTGATCGCCCACGATCTACTCTTGGTCAACCAGTTCCTGATCTTCCAACTTCTACGTCCACACCAAGGTGTGCATCAATAGCTCATTTACATCGAGCATAATTGTTTTAAACTATGGAAAATATGATTCAACATCCTCACTCTGCATTTCCAATGATTGTAGACGAATCAGCACAATCCTGGCCTGCTTCTCTGCACTGATCTCAACCACTCTCTACAACAAATTTGTTTCTGGTGTTCTTTCCAAAATTGCATTAATTAAATATGTGATTTTTGACTTTACCTTTGCAAATACCTCCATCAACTACTGCCTTAGCTTAGTATCACTTGCAATCATTCCCGGTGTGATTTTGGCAATGATGTGGTTCACATGTTAATCTGCCATTGGTGTTGTGCCACTGGCCTCTCCGTGCTCTTTCCTTCTCTTTGTCCTGGTCTCCTCATATTTTTCTTATGCCTATGAATATGTTGGGCTCTTTAATGATGCCTCTCTCGAATCTCTATCACTGTCATGTATAGGTTCTTGTTCCATTGGTGTATCAGGTGGAGGACCTACCGTGTCACCTGATACTTCCTACACACTCAGCGATGCTTTCCAATCCATAGGCCAATTGACCACTACTGTGTCCATCTTAGCATCAGTTAACTTGTACTGCATAGCTGGCCATTGTTTTTCTGGGTCTTGTCACACTTGCACATGTATTGCATGTGGACCTATGGTGAATCTTACATCATATGCACTTGGTTACTACATCTTCAGATATCCACAGAATCTGCATGGCTACAACTTTCAATGCACTTGAATACAACCAAAAATGGATGGCATAGTACTTCAATTTATCTTGTTCACCAAGATGTCAAAGGTCCTGATACCTCGTGGCCCTGCAGACTTGGGAGACTGCAACATCTGTACCTTGGTATTCCATGGGATCCATCCATGCAACTAACACAGTCAAGTTTAACAACCAACTATATGTGAATGGTTTCTTCCCCTCTTACATCAACATGGCATCCTTAGTCAACTGGTTCAACAAAAATAATAACCAGTTCATTTGTATGCCTGTGGTGCACAAATCAACACATGCAATCACCCCCAAAGTGCATTGATTAGGATGATTCTTAGGCACCACTTTGTTGGCCAGAATATTTGTTGCAATATGAATAGCCTGATTGTTAATGTTATCTATGAGACATGAAAATCCATCGTGCTCCAATCCATACTTCATTTCCAACTTTGTAGCCAACCTTTTGTCATTATATTTTCCTCAAAAGTGTAATGACGCGTCAGGACCCTGCATGGACAAACCCATAATATATGATATTAATTCCATAGTGACTGGAATTGGCTGGTCTAGCCACAAGTAACCTCGATGGAATCATGGCAACAAATATTTTGTGCATGCATTGGCCTCCACCAATATCCCAAAATGGGGCATATGAATGAGGCCTAGAAGCTCCGATCATTGCAACCCCATTGTCCACTCATGCAGAGTGTGCACCGTTGGATCTCCCTCTTTTCCCTTTCTTTTTTCAAAGGGGTCAGTAGTACACTCAGTGCATGCTAGTGAATCATGCTCCTTGTACTTCATTTTTACCAGTAAGGGAGAAATGTCAAAAGTGCATTTCATCCCCTTCAGCAAGGCTGACATCTTCAAAAGTGCATTATCGAATGAAGACATGGATTTCTGCAACAGTCACCCATGTCCTAACTGTAGAGCCCTCATCTCCCATTGTTAATGGAACCACCTATTCTTCGGCTTCTGCTACCACTCATTACGAGGCCCTGATGCTCCTCTTCTTCTACATTGGTGACTTGGTTGGCCCCCCTTTTCTTCTGTATGACTAGAGATGATCTGACCAACATGCTAGCCACTTCTTCTTCAATAGTGACACCGATGACTGGTGAATCCTAAATACTGTCACTCGATATATCTTGTGGTGTTGGTTTCCTCTGTATTTCTCTCAATTTCTCAGTAAACACGTGACTATTCCCTTCGATCTTACTAAACTATGCAACTCAACCTTACTCAACTCTGCAACTCAACCTAATTCAAATCTGCAACTCAACTCAACTATGCAACTCGACCTTACTCAAATATGCAGCTCAATCTTCACAATGGTGACTTCAAGTCATTCCTGCCAACTCTTATAGAGTGGGATCGATCATGTGAAAGATTTCCTAATCATCGTGACCAAATCCATCATTCATCACCCGAATTCATTGTCGATCCTTCTGATCCAATGGTTGGATTCACCATTAATGCATATCCTGTTCAAATAACTACCTATTTGACTCTATCGCAGCTCTGCGGACATTGCCACACTTCTTCCTAACTACAACCTTAGCACTTTTGCTTGCACTGCTATTTGTTTCTAGTGCACCAACCTCCTCATTACCACTTCATACAAAAACAAAAACAAAATTCCCTGCAATCCCTCAAGCATCGCATTGCACCGGGCCCTATTTGTAGGGCTTGAGTTGGCTTCTGCTCACTAGCTTATGAAACATTGCACAATCTTGTTATTAAAAATGTACCACACCTCCCTTGGTAATGAAATTGATAACATAGGGATCCAACTAATGCATTTGCAACTTACCTGTATTTTTCGCAAACTTACTGTCATATAGAAACACCAAGTCTCCGTACTAAAAGTGCTTGTTCTTGATCTTTCAATCATGCCATTCTTTCTGTCAATCCTTCTCAACATGCTGATGAAATCCTATGACAAAACGGTCTTCCTCTAGCTACACCAACTGAGTTAGGTTTTCTTCCAGTGCTCCTTCATCATCCAGCTGTGTCGTTGTTGTGATGCACAAACATGGAACAATATATTTCATTGGCATGATTGCCTCCTTCCCGTATACCACCTTAAATGGTGTCTTCCATGTCAATCTTTTGCAAGTAGTGCGATAATCCCATAATACTGCTAGAATATTCAAATCCCAATCATCACAGTTTGTGTTGTAGACCTTTGTGAGCACATGCTCCAACACCTTATTGAACGCTTCAACTGTCCCATTATCTTGCGGATAATAATGGGTGCTATATAGAACTCTTCCATCAATGCATTGATGGTGTGATTGATGATGTGACTCCCCTGATCGCTCATCAATATCTTTGGTTAACCAAAGAAAGTGACAACATTATCAAATAAAAACCTTGCTGCAGGCACAGCAGTGCAATTTGTCACTGGTGCAACTTCTTCCCACCTTGTCTTATAATTTGTCGTTGTGATGATATATCACACACCAGTTCTCTTTCTTGGTGGGTTGATTGGTCCCACAAAACCCACTTACCATTTATCAAATGGTTGCAACATTACCGAGGTACCAACAACATCTCATCCCTTCGTGATGGCTTCCTGGGTCTTTGGAAAACATCACAAGTCCTCGCATAGTCTGTCGCATCACCATTAAGATTTTTCCATGAGAGTTCTGCGTAGAGTACCTTTCTAGTGGTTGCATGACCTATGTAGTGTCCACATAAAACTCCCACATGTGCTTCTACCAAGACCCTTTCCTGCTCATGTGGTATGGCACATCACGGTAAGATCTCATCAGGTCCCATCTTATAGAGTTATCCAACAATCAACTAAATAACCACAGCCCAAATGACCACTGTGCTTCTTCTGATTTGTAGTGAACCACTCTCGTGTTGTTCCTACCACAATAAATTGAACTCTTTTCTCATAATATTCATTGACCATCCCAGTCTTGAATAGTTGTGCATCAGTAGTACGTCCTTAATGTTCATCGGTTCTTCACCTATCTCAATCCATGATAAATGGTCAAGTCCCTCATTCAAGCGACTTGGATTCACAATTATCTCAAAATTAAAATGTTGGAAGAGGATTATCCAATGACATATCTCCCCCCAACATAGGCTTATTCACCAGGTATTTCAATGTAGAGTGATGGGTGAACATATTTAAATGACCTCCGAATAGATAGTGTTAGAATTTTTGCAATGCGTATACCATTGCCAACCCTTCTCTCTTCGTCTTGGTATAATTCTTCTCTGTAGACGAAAGCTTCCTAATGGAAAAATGAATTGGATGATCAATATATCCTTCTCCTAGTTTCACCAACAACACTCTCAATGTAATTAACGACGCATCAACATGAACATGGAACTCCTTCATCTAATCCGAAAAAACCAATATTGGTAGCCATCTTCATCTTTAAAGTGTCGAAACATTCCCATTCATTCACAAACATTGTCTTATTTCGATCCTCTTTTACAATTTTGATCTGATGATAGCCAAAAAATCCATTCATGAACCAATAGATCTCTTGACTGCCCACTCCACCCAACACTTCATCAGTAAATGACATCGAAAACGGATAATTAAGGAATGCGTCATTCATCTTTCTGAGGTCAACACAGATCTGAACCTCTCCTGTCTTCTTATATTGCACAACCATAGAACTGACCCACTCTAATTTTTCAACTGGTTCTATGATTCTCACATCCAACATTCTATCGAGCTCAACCTTGAATCTCTCTTTGTATCACAGATTCAGGAGATACAGACACTACTTCACAGGCTTCACATTTGGTTTTAGTGGTATTTTCATTTTTCGCAAATCTCCTAGTGTTATGGAGAGAAAATTCCTATGGCTTGGGGGTAGCAAAACAGACAGTATGACACTAGAAATCAATATTTCCCAACACACAAGAGCAGTAAATAAATCTAACACTAAGGGATACCAAATCGTACCTTGTTTCGAATGGTTGAAGTAGACCCCTATTGAGATTTTCCAATGCAATTGCAATTATAATTTTCTCTCAACAACAACAAACAAAACAAACATGATATATATAAATGTGTTAGCAATACTCTAGCATATATAGACAATCATGTATAAGAAATCAAATACATCCATGGATTCAAAACTCATATTCAAAATGCACATGAATTTGATAGGAAAAGACATTTCTATTAGTAAATCAGAGATACAATAGTGACAAACTCTGTCGACACTTCTGCTAACTAGAGAAACCAAGTCCTCCACCTGGGTCTCCACCACTTCAATCCTCCATCTCTTGATAGAAAGATCACAAAGCAAAGGAAAACTCAGGAAGAACACTATGTGCTCCAAGGGATAAAGGGATGCAGACTCAAGTATAAGCAAAGTTGAGGAAACAATGGACTATAGTTTCCTTACTCTTCAATTTCTCCTCTATCAGTGTATCCAAGGGGTTCCTTATATAGCACTCCAAAGAGGTAATGGAAGGTCGAATCCGAGCATTCTCAAGGAATTTGGAAGGCCAAGATTCAATTTATTTGGACTCAAACAAGAAAAAATACAAAAATATTTTTCATTTTTCACACATCCCTATGTACATGAGTTTGAGGTCAAAAGCTACGTATACACATGGGTATTACTTTAAAATTCACGTATAGGTATAAACATGCAATTTTTGGGGATGAAATTGGAACATCAAAGTAAAATATAAGTCCATGGGGTCTAAGGAGTCTGCACAGGGACAGGAAAGGCCATAAATGTGTGATCTACTTGGTTTGGTATGATAAGCTATAATAGATGTCCCCTAATGTGTGAGGTGAGAGGGGTAACATGATGGCTGAAATACATTATAAAATCCATCCCAGAAGTGGCGTAATGAAGATCCAGTTTGAAGAACCAACCACTCATCATTATAATACAATAATCAATATTTGCATGTGATTGCAAATACATGGAGCAGTCCCGGATACATAAGAGTACAATGGCCATGAATTGGCATGATATACAAAGTGTCATGTGTGGTCATCGCCACTTACAATATATGATGGATCAAAATTTCCATATTAGATGAAGATATCTAATATATACTAGAAATATTGAAATCATCATCACAAGAGCTAAAATCTCATGAATACTGGCATGATCAAGGAGGTAGCTTATATGGAATGCCACCAAGATGGAAGGTATTCTACAAAAAAATCTACGAGTACATTTCCTACTATGTGAATAGATGTGTTGGGGTTGAACACTTGAAAGATTCCATCGATCAGGGGACATTGATGTATTCCCAAAATTGTCTATGGCAAGAGAACCTACCACTGATGACTGTAAGTCTCAAGGCACTCAAATGAATCTAGACTCCTAATCCAGAATAGATGATATGATGTCGATGGAATGGAATCCACTGGAAGGAGGGAATTAAGGAATCCCCCATCAACCAACATGAGGTACTCATCAAAGCTGTATAATGTGTAAGAACTCAAGATGTGCACGAACTAGTAACAGTACCTGGAATGGACGACATGAAAAGTCAAGATAATTGAGGAATGGATGACTCAGGATTGAACTTCCTTCGAACAATAGCATAAGGAAAATGGTGATTGAAGGTAGGCAGCATGGACTTGATATGCAAACTAGGACATCTCTGTGACATAGGATACATCAACAGGGACTCCCACAACCTAAAGGAGGAAACTCAGCATGGGCACCAAATGCAAAAAATGATCTAACTAGGGCACCCATGTATAGGAAATTTCTACCATTCACACATTACCACTTCTAACAGCAGCATCAAGGTTCTGTGATATCATGGAATGGGTTCGTACCTAAGGTTAAATGAAAACGACCATAAGGCCATGCAAAATGCAGGAAAATGTGAAATCCTAACCTATATGGTAGTTCAGACATTATACCTATAATAGGAACAAATGGATCAAAGACTCGGTCAAAATGTGCTCAAAACGAGCCACTACAACACCATATTAGTCCAAACACTCCAAAATGGTCAAAAGCAGTAAAAACCTATAGAAAGTGGGTAAAATTTTCAAAATGTTTTCTATAAAATAATGAAAAAATAAAAGTTTTCATACCATTTGAAAATTTACCCATCATAGTGCTTTTGTACTCATAACTTTAGAAGCTGATCTTGGGAGCATCCTCCGGCGAAATCACTCCCCGTTTAGTCCAAATAACTCATCATGCTCTACTCTTCTATTTACATGTTTTTATTTTTTAATTTGGTGTTCAATTTTTAATTTTGGCCATCCTAAATAGTGCATTTCGGCCCACATGGAAATCGAGTATTTTTCCACGTATAGGGCTAGGTATATGTGGAAAAGACCATGATACTCATGTACATACACATATATTTTAAAAACATATGCATATAGGGCCTTAAATGGTGAGTGCAAGAAAAAACTCATGAAACTTGGCAATGTTTGTGCAGGATGTTGCTAGAGTGGAGGGAGTGTGAACATGGTGATGTTGAATAGGATGTGCAAGCTCATTTCATGGCTCAACAAATGTTAATGGAATGTGTACTATACATATTTTGGTGCCTTGGAAGCTTAAGGGAAAATCCAAGGCTACTCCAGCTACTAGTGGATTACTAGGATCCAACCTCAAAGACCTTTCAGTTAGATGGAATGTCCCTCACCCTCGAAGTTGAGGACATTTACTTTATCACGGGATTGTCCCGCAGAGGGGAGGTTGTAAACCTATGGTCTCGTGGGCTAGGAGGTGGGCTCATTATACATGAGCAAATTAATGTGTATTGTGTCCAAGATACAGAGAAGGTCAGGAGTCAAATCCCAACCAATGCGATCCAAAATCTCGAGTTGAAGGCCATACTATTGGCATTGGGATGGATAGCAGGATTGGAATTTCTCCACCAAGCTTCAAGGCCTATGATATTGTATGTGGTTGAGTGCATCTGTCCTACAATATATGATTGGAGTACCTCACTACTGAGAAACATGAAACAAAATCTCACTTACTGCAAGATGGGGAGGGTGAGAAAATTTGGATATGGAAGCATCTTGAGTGCTTTATTTTTCAAGCGTCCACCAAGGCTAAGCCCAAGAGTGGATGTTTCCCCAGATGGATTTTGAGATCCGGCTCAGCGATGCTGGGAAAATATCATGCAGAGACTAGGAGGGGGGTGGGTAGCCAACCCTCACCCAACAGACTTCTTCCTCTGGTGGCATAGACAGATCATCGCCATAGATTACTATCCCTATGTCGTGATCGAAATCTGTGGAGACCCAGACATTCCCGTACCACCATGATTTGCATATGGAGATATAGGTAACAAATATTGACTCAAACTTTGTTTTTTGAATTATTAAATTTTTTTGTTTTTTTTAATATATGGAATCAAAAGACATGTTTTTGGTGTGATGACATAAATTAATACACTGTCATGTACATGCAGTGGTTTTCCTCATCATCAACAGAGGGGAAGAGGATATGAGATCATGGGAGTGGATGCAAAGCATACGCTCCAAAGAATTCACACGAACTTCTTTCGTTTGACACGTAGGTTTCCCACGGTGCAAGTCAAGAACTTTCTTGAGGCCATGCAATTCCAGGTGGTTGGAGTACCACGTGCATGGGTTCGTTTATTTCAAATTCTAGCTAGAGTCGTAGTGTGCTACCATGATCAACACCCTCCTCCCCCATACGCTTAGAGGCTAGGGGTGTATTTTTTGTATGGTCGTGTAGTATATTTTGGTGGCTCGGAAGCCCCATTTTTGTATGTGACACTTATGTATTATGACACCACATTTTGGACATATATTAATGAAAATACCTATGATGATCGGTTTATTATTTTATTTACTTGTGTAAATGTTTTTGCATGCTTTATGTTATGTGAAACAAATTCCGATCCAGTACATAGTTAGCATATGAATTAGAAACTTGATTAATATTTTTTGTAATATGGATATATGTTATGTTCTCAAATTCTCCTCAAGCAACCTGACACATAAGAAAATTTCTAGCAAAGTTGGATCCCTAACATGATACAATCCATAAAGCTGTGAAACCAATAAATGCAAATCAAGGTGTACCTCAAAAGAGTTAATACCATGTGAAATGGCATCACGCAATAACTTAATAATGGCACTATACTCTGCAACATTGTTTGATGAAGGTTGTAAGCAAACCCCTCTTGAAGACAACACTTGACCCATAGCAGTATAATTCACCCAAGCAACCGAAGCTATGTATTGAGTGTGGTGGCTAGCACCATCAACGAATCCTACATAAACCAAAGACTCTATCGACATCCACAATAAACGGATGCTAGTCAAAAAACTCGATCACCACAAGTATAAAAAAACTATGCTATGAAAATGTAGAATAATATACAACAAATCAGCCTTGGATGAGAATCATGAATAATACTTCTTAAGATAGAGCCCATTTCTAGGATCCTCCAAGGTTTTCCCTTCATAATACACTAACTCTTAGGAACCTTTCTCTAACATCTGCTTAACCACGTAAGGACCATGCCACATGGGATTAAACTTTCCTTCCCCCAAGGGTTCCTTAGCTTAGTCCCACAAGATAACCAAGTCACCTTCACTAAACCTACTAGGATAGATAGAATTATCCCACTGGACCTTAACACGATGCTTGGTAATTTTAAGAGCCACTAAAGCATCTCGACGTTTCTCATAAATTTTCTCCAAGTGGACCAAATGATCTTCCAATTCGAAAGTGTCTGGTGAAATCTCCATAGCTAGCTTCAATGAAGGGATTTCGCACTCAACTGGTAAAACTGACTCCACCCCATGCACAAGCTGATAAGGAGAAAAACTGGTGGCAGTCTTGATCATGGTTCAATAAGCCAAAACAACAGGATATAACATGATATGCTAATTGGTACTACTTTGCATGATGGTTCATTAGAGAATGGACTTAAGTGACTTGTTCATTGCTTCAACCTGTCCATTCCCTTGAGGATAATACAAAGAGGAATGCTCTTGCTTATATCCTAAATTTGAAGACAAATATTCCATCATCTTGTTCTGAAATTTCCTGCCATGGTTAGTGACAAGCTCCCTCATAATACCAAATCAAGTTATGCTTTGGTTGAATATGAAATGTGTGGTTGTCTCACCGCTAGATTTAATTATGGGAATAACCTCTACCCATTTCGTGAAATAGTCAACAACCACAATAATGTGATGGTGCCCCCTAGCTGAAGTTGGGTTGCAATCCATAAAATTGACCCCCCACTTGGTGAAGGGACTGGCGGTGATAATCGGATGCAAAGGGGCAGGACAAGAGCACATATTCCATGCAAACACCTAGCAAGGGTGGGACTGCTTGACCACATTAACACAATCTTTAAATATGGATGGCCAAAAATAAAGTGCTCTCAAAAAAATTTGAGCTATAGAAAGCCCAAATAAATGACCACCCCACACCCCTTCATGGGAATCATTCAAAAAAACCTTAGCCTCCTCGTGAGTTAAGCAATGAAACAAAATGGAATCAATGCCATGCTGGTATAAAGTTTTATCCACAATGAGGTAATTTTTTTCTACATGACGTATTCGTTGATGCTCATCTCATGAGAGGTGAGAAGGAACCTTCAAGGTATGTATGTAGAAAATAATGTCTCTGTACCATGGGTCCATAGTTGAAATGAGAAAAATATGCTCTTTAACAAAAGAGTCCTCATGAACCTCTCCCTCATCTAAATTCAAAAAATTGGATATAAGATCAGTAAAAATCAATTACTTCTTTGACTTCACCGAAACAAACTCGAGGTCAAATTCTTGCAATATCACAATCCATTTATTATACTTTCCCCCTATCATCCTTCTGGTGAGGACAAATTGAAATGGATTAATGTGAGCTATAACAAAAGTATGGCAAAGGAGGATATAATGCCTCAAGTGATGAAACACATGGACGGTAGCCAAAGCCAACTTCTCAACATGGGTATCAATAGGGTTTCAACTAAGATAGTAGATGACATTCTCATGAATCTCCTCATCCTCTTGAACCAATACCATACCAATTGTCTCTTGAGACGTGGCCACATATATCAAAAAATCATGGCTATAGTTGGGTGGGCTAAGAATAGGGGGCGATGCCAAGGCTCTCTTCAAAGCATTGAAAGACTCATGGGCTCGCTCATCTCAGATAAATAGAGTATGTTTCTTCAACAAACACATGAAGCCTTTAGTAAAATTGGAAAAAATGACTATGAATCTTCAAAAAAAGTTCTGCATACCTTGAAAACACTAAATATGTCTAATGTTAGGCGGGGGGAGACAATTGAATTATTGCCTCAACCTTCAAAGGATCAACCCTTATACCCTCCTTTGCAACAATGAACCCTAGTAAGCGGCCAACCTTCATGCAAAACATGCACTTATGAGGATTTAACCTAATTTTATAACAACGAAATCTTTCAAAAACCAAACACAAATGATAAGGATGGTGCACCCTCATATGAGAGTGAGCAGCTAAGTCATCGAAATACACTTCAATAGTCTTTTTAAGGTCATGAAAGGAAAAGGTCACAGCCCATTGAAATGTTTCTCTGGCATTATTAAGGCTGAAGGGCATCTTCCGATACACAAAAGTACCCTAAGGAAAAATGAAATCGGTCTTATGTTGGTCCTCAGGATTAATCTGAATTTGATTATATCCTGAAAAACCATCCATAAAGGAGAAAAATTTTCTCCCTGCACACTCATCCAAAATTTGATCAATAAATGGTATGGGGAAGTTATCCTTAGGATATGTGCGATTCAAATATATAAAATCGGTGCATACACAGATCACTCCTTTCTTCTTATCCAATGGAACATGATTTGACACCCACTCCATCAAGGGAATGTGATAGATAAATCCATCTTTGAGTAACTTTTCTATCTCAACCTTAATAATGAGTGCTTTCCTAAGATTCACCGCTCGCAAGCATTGTCAAATAGGCTTAGCATCCAGATGGGTTTTGATTTCATGCTAGACAATGCGAGGGTCAATTCCTGGAATTTATTTATACGACCAATTGAACACATCTCGAAATTATTTAAAAATCTCAGAGTACTCTCTAATCTCATCAGGGGAATAATCTTGCCCAATGTACACATTTTCAATCTTTCCAGGAATGCAATAAATATTTATAGGTATAGTCGATGACAAGTTAGCCATGTTCCCTTCAACATACATGTTAGGAGAGCCTAATGGGACCATGAGCCTACCAATTTTCTCAGTAAAGATCGCCTTAAAGTCATCACACTCAATATCATCAAGCTTAGGGAGAAAGTAATATTTATGATGTAAATCTCCCCAAGTTTGTTCTAACCCATACATATCCTAGAGAATAGCCTTTTCCAATGGAAAGATGTCATCAAGGTAGTCCTGTGAGTGAGATGACAACATTTACCAAGTAGGAAATGGACAAGGGTCCTCCTCCTCCATCTGCGAAGAGGAAGGACTAGGCTCTAAAACTGAATCAAGATTAGCTTGATAATCCTCTATAATTGTATACAATGGCATGATTGTCTCGGTAGGAACCGAAACTTCACTCGAAGTACTCAGAGAAGGAAGATTCCAAGGATTCTCCATATGCAAAGTGCAAAATGAAATCGATTTCAATGACGTCAAAGCCTTACCGAGACTAGAACTGATCATAAGAATGGGCATGACACAACTAAATGTTCCCATTAGTGAAGGATACATTATAACCCCAAAATTATCAGTTTCCAGCTGAGAATGATCGATAACTGGGATAGAAGCTCCCGTTGATGCTTTTGAACTAGAATTATCAAAGGATCTTTGATTGATTGTCACAACTTTCCCATCCAAAGGAAAATAAACAACCCAGAAGAGTGACGATGCGATATCTTACATATTGTAAATCCAATTCCTACCCAGTAAAAGATAATAGTCAAGGGGTGCATCAACCACCTAGACCTTGATCACAAAGGTCCTCCCACACAATTGGACCTCAATGGAAGGAAGAATGTTGTGCGGCCAAAACAATCTCCCATCAAACACATTTAACTTGTTTCCTAACTTAGATAATGAATGAGAACCCAAACCCTTCCAACATGATGAAGACATCATGAAACTCAAAGATCCCTCATCAATCATTGTGCACTTGATGGTGTTGTTTAGACACTATACATGCACCAAAGGGGACACATAGTAAGGAAAGTGAGGTTGGAATCCATGAGTTTCAAATTTGATCATATAAGGAGAGCATCCATCATCCACCCCAAGAGTAGACAACAAGGATTTCCTTTGCAGAGGACAAGTCTGAATAACTTCTAAAGCAGACATTGCACAAGGAGTCTAGCCCAAATCCTCAATGATAGAATAGTTATGGGTGGCTTGGAAATTAGTATTGTTCCTCGAACATTTCAAGACTCCCTTAGAAATGTGAGGTAGAGCTTCAGGATCGTCATTAGGTTTTTCGATACATAAAGGGCTCTCAGGTGGAGTGGGTTCTTTCCCAAGGTCAGGTTGTGACAAACAATAGTATTTAGAATGAGTCACAACATTCATAGCATTCACCATGTTAATGCAACCATGGCGACTAGCGATACCCGCCGGGTTTGGAATCCTACCAAAAGCACCACCAAGATCCATGGTCCTTGAGTTCATATTTTTATTTTGTGGTAAAGGATTTGTCAACATAGCTGGGCTCTGTTAGACAAACTTCGAGGCATCATCCATCTGAGGGCACAAGTGAGTGACATGATCATCCCCATAAACCTTACAAGGAAAGTTAACCTTACGCTTAGGTTTCTTGTCCCCATCAGCATTATTGTTTTTTTGTTCTTGTCATTATTATCATTTTCATTCCTTTTCCCACCCTTTCAATTGTTTTTATCTTTCTTTCATTCCATCTAGGTTGTTGGTTACCTTTCTTGTTTGACAATTGCACTGAAAGTACATCCATCGTTTGGGTAGGAAGAGATGAAGCCATATCTTGTCTCGACGCAGTTTGGTTAATAGAAAAACTATTCATTTGGTTTGTAACTGAGCTTACGATTTGGTACTTGCGGATCCAACAATGCCATTGACATGCATCCCAAGTTTAAACTTTGGGTCAAAATTTGATCTAGGTGTGTTCGGTATTATCTCATACAAGATACTAGACTGAGCATAAATCAAATCCATTTGTTGAGCTTTAAATATAGCTTGTTCCACTTTTTGCACTTCGAATGTGGAAACATCCTTCGCTATGTAAGGTAATAAATACTTGAGCAACCATTCCAACAAGAACTCCAGTGGTATAAATTCCTTAATCAATCTCTTCCATCTATGCCACTCTTGAATATGATCAGATATATGCATGGCTTTGTCCTGCTAAAATGTTGACAAGAGTTTAGTATTGACATCATAATGCACTGGTAGCTGAAAGTGATTGAGGAAGGTCAATAAAAAAAGTATAAACCCCCCCATGCAACTCTATGTACCACTCCACCACAGGCCTTGTAAGGGTGCGTTGAAATAGCCTTAAATGAACCGAGTCGTGATTCAAGGAGTTTGAAGAGCACCAAAGGTGGAACATTGTGATGTGATCACTAGGATCTTCACCATCCTTACCTTTGAAATTTGGAATGTTCGAAGGAAGCTTGGAGGGAATGACCAGCCATGCCGGGTCATGATACAAAGGATCATTTGTCAATCTTGAAAAGTCAGGAAAGTTCAACGTGGCAAGGAAAGGGAGCCTAGGATAAGCCATTTGGTTTTATTCTCCCTGATAAGGTTGGTTCACATAATACTGATTGCTATAGATACCATGGCCTTCACTAGTGGGATAGTAAACTCCTCCCATTTGACCGATATGTTGATGTAATTGTAACTTTGGAATGTATTCACTTGTATCTCTTATGTATTGTAACCCGATGTTTATTCTGGGATTTATTTGTAATGTACTTGAGTCATGCCATGCCTCGAGGTTCCTATCAAGATTTTCTATAATGTAAATAAGCCATGTCAGGTCAAGGTGTGTAACCCTCCTATTATCTAAGCGTTAAAGTACCTGCAGTTCCGTGGCACTAGGGTTATTAGACTCACCTAGTGAAGTCGGCCCTAGTTGGGTTTAGTCAAGTCAGGAATTAGTATAAATAGAGATCTAGCCTCTCTATTGATCACACACTCGCTCACACTTAGTTGTAGCACATAGCTGAGGAAGAGAAAGACACTGGGGCAAGGAAGAAAGAAGTTACTGCTGTTGGGAGATCATCTTACTATTTTTGGGTTTCACTTTTGGTGCTGATTCTATCTCTGAGTAAGTTGTAGGGTTTTCTCCATTTATGGTTTCCCTGAGGTAAAAAACTATGTTCATTGTCTCTTGTGTTTGATTGTTGTGCTTGTTGTTCTCTTAGTTAAAGATCCTAATGTTATGCTAGATTAATGTTAAAAATCTAACATGGTATCAGAGCTAACCTGAGAAGAAGACACTATGCACCTGCAGGAACTAGGGATTCCTACTTTGTGTATCTCTCTCCATATATTTTCTGCAAAATAAAGGCGGAATAACTCTCCTCCCTAGGGCACATCTTTCTGTCGAAACAAAATCCAATTCTAAGGTTTTTCGGTTTTGGACCTGACACTGCTGCCGTAAATTAGGGCTTTTCACAGAAGTGTAATTTTTCAGTGATCGCAGGCCTGGACTGATCTCCTCCTCAAAATCAAAGCATTTGGTTGGACAAAACTCCAAAGAAGAAAAACCCTAATCTGCTCCTAAACCAGCACTGCAGGATTTCAGCTCCAAATCCAGATTCGACATCTTGACTTGGTAAGATCTAAATTTTTTGTATTTCCATTTGAGTTTGTCAGTTAAGATGTCTCATCATACCAAGCTTAATGAAAATCTTGAGGGAGCTGATAACTTCCGAGCCTAGAAGTATAGGATCTCCCTGGTCCTCGAAGAAAATGAGTTGGACTCCTATATCAGTGAGATGGTTCCAGTTCCAGAGGGAGATGAGGATAAGGCCTTACATAAGAAGAAGTTGGTGAAGGAAAAGAGGATCATTGCTTATTCTATCAAGGATCACCTCATACCACATGTGTCCTCCCTCAAGACACCTAAATCTATGCTTGATGGCCTAACCAAACTGTTTGAAGGGAGGAACATCAATCGGAAGATGACTCTAAGGAACCAATTGAAGAATGTAAAGATCCAGAATGAGGAGACTATCTAGTCATACTTCACTAGGGTCTCCTAGATCAAAGAACAACTAGAAGCAGTATATGAAGAAGTGGAGGATGTAGAAATTGTGATGACAACCTTGAATAGCCTCCCTAGGTCATGGGATTCTTTCATCCAAGGGATCTGTGCTAGGAAGAAGTTAGTCAAGTTCAGTAGACTGTGAGAAGAATGTTCACAAGAAGAATCTTGAATAGTAGCTCGAGAAGAAAAGATGGGAAGTGAAGATCAAGCTCTCACAGTACACTCCAAGGAAGGAAGAAGGGAAAAGAATCATCACCAAGGTAAGCATTCTCATCAGAAAGGTTCATCTAAACTCAGATGTTATACATGCGATGAAATAGGACACTTTGTTATAAATTGTCCCATGAATAAGAATGGATCCAAGAAGAAGAGGAACTCCAAAAGAAGACATCATGCTCAGATTGCTGAGGATGATGATCCTCCCAGAAAGAGAGTAAAACAAGAAAGTGCAGACTCTTCAAGTGAAGATGAATATGTTTTGATCTCTGCTCTCATGGGAACTATTACTCATGGAAGCAAAGATTGTCTTATTAACAGTGGGGCTTCCAAAAACATGACAGGTTTCAAGGAATCCTTTGAGAAACTATCTAAACATAATTCACCCCATAAGGTGAAACTTGGGAATGACTACCAATATCCCATAAAAGGTAGTGGTGAATCCTCCTATAAGCTAGACTCTGGAAAGTCTATGAAAATGAAGGATGTCTTGTTTGTACTAGTACTAAAGAAGAATCTTCTGTCCATATCAGCACTGGATGCAAAAGGAATGAGGGTTTCATTTTTAGATGGCCAAGTCCTCATGTGTCCAAGAGGAAAGACTATTGATGATGCAATAGTAATTGGAGAACAAGAAAGAGGATTGTACAAATTTAAGGGCCATCCAAAACAAGCTTTGGTCCATGACACAGTAGAGACAAATGAACTTTGGCATAGAAGGATTACACATGTGTATTACAGATCAGCACTACCACTTGCAAGCAAAGCTATTGAAGGTCTTCCAAAAATTCAAGAAAAACATGAAGGGGTATGCAAAGGATGTGCGAAAGGAAAGAATACAAAGAAGACATTTCCAAGTAGTGAAAGAAAGGCAAAAGGAATCTTGGAAATCATCCACTCTAATGTATGCGTACCAATGTCATCAGGTTCACTAAGCAGGTATGTATACTATGTTTCTTTAATTGATGAATTTTCTAGGAAGACATGGATTTACTTCATGAAGAACAAAGATGAATTTTTCAGCAAGTTCAAGGAATTCAAATCCTTGATCGAGAACCACATAGAAAATAAGATCAAGACCTTTCGATCAGATAATGGTGAAGAATTCACATCAAATGAATTCAAAGACTTATGCAAAGAATCGGGGATTAAGAGGGAGTTATCCACTCCATATAATCAACAACAGAATGGGGTTGTAGAAAGGAAGAATAGAACTATCATGGAAGCTGCAAGAGCAATGCTTCATGATCAATATCTTCCCATGCATCTATGGGAAGAGGATGCCAGAACAATGGTGTATGTATATAACTGTACTCCACATAGAGTACTTGAGAACAAGACTCCGGAATAAGTCTTCTCCGAAAAGAAACTAGAAGTTAGCCATATCAGGATATTTGGTTGTCTAGTGTACATACACATTCCAAAAGAGAAGAGGACAAAGTTAGATCCTTCCGGAAAGAAGGGTATATTTGTGGGATACTCTGAAAGCTCAAAGGCTTAAAGAATATACTTCCCAGGATTCAAGAAGATCAACATCAGTAGGGATGTAACATTTGATGAAGACACAGCTTACAACCAATCTAGAAAGAGACTTGTTGAAGAACTTGAAGAAACAGAAGCACCCATAATTCATGATACAACTATGAATGAAGAAACTCAAGAAGAAGATCGATAATTTGAAGAACCATAAAGACTTGTAGATCCACCTCAAGGGAATAATCCTCACAAGAGGAAATCTACTTGGTTACGAGAAGCTATCCAAGGTGCAGAAAGATATACGGCTCCAGAAGAGAATCACAGAGAAAGAAAGAGAACCAAATCCTGTTCCAGATATGTAGCTTTACTATGTGACTTTATCAATGAAGAACCTTCCAATTATGAAGAAGCAGCAAAACAATAAGAATGGAAAGATGCTATGATCTAAGAGTATCAATCGATCATGAAGAATGATGTTTTGGATGTTGTCCCAAGACTAGAAGGTAATTCAGTTGTAACTTCCAGATGGATCTACAAGATCAAGCATGCTGCAGATGGTAGCATAGAGAAATATAAGGAAAGATTCATGGCTCGTGGCTTCTCACAGAAAGAAGGAATAGATTATGAAGAAACCTTTGCACCTGTAGCCAGATACACTTCCATCATATCAGTACTTTCTCTGGATGTAGTGATGAAATGGAAGGTACACCAAATGGATGTCAAGACTGCTTTATTGAATGGTGTAGTGGAAGAGGAAGTGTATGTAGAGAAACCACTCGGTTTTGAGACACCTGACAGGGAGTCTCATGTGTGCAGATTGAAGAAAGCCCTGTACGATTTGAAATAGGCACCCATTACATGGCACAGCAGAATTGATAGCTTTCTATCCAATTTGGGTTTTACCAAGAGTAAAGCAGATTCCAACCTTTACTACAAGGTTGAATATGGAAACCCAGTGATGCTGCTACTGTATGTAGATGATCTATTTGTAACAGGTATGGATGGGTTGATTGCTAATACGAATAGAAATCTTGCTATTGAGTTCAAAATGAAGGACTTGGGTATGACGCATTATTTTCTAGGCATGGAGGTGTGGTAGAATGTGGATGGAATCTCCCTCAGACAAGGGAAGTATGCAATGGAGATCCTGAAGAGGTTTGGGATGATGGACTGCAAGGCCATGACCACACCTACGACATCGAACCTGAAGTTGTTGAGTGATGCTTCATCAGAAGCAGTTGATGCTACAATGTATCATTAGATGATTGGGTCCTTGATGTACATGATGAACATGAGACCAAATATTTCCTTTGCTATGAACACCTTGAGCCAGTTCTTGACAGATCTGAGACATGTTCACTTGATTGCTACAAAGCATATTTTGAGGTACCTGAGGGGTAGAATTGATTATGTGCTCAAGTACAAGGAAAATCAGAAGATTAACCTGGAGGGTTATGTTGATTCAGATTGGGCAGGTAGTGCCATCGATAGGAAGAGCACTTTAGGGTGTTGCTTCAGTATGGGATCAGGTGTGATCTCTTGGTTTAGCAGGAAGCAATCTTGAGTACAGCTGAAGCAGAGTATGTTGCCACTTGCTGAGCTAGTTGTGAGGCAGTATGGCTGAGGAAGCTACTATCTGATTTATTTGATCTCCAAATGGATGCTACTTGTATACATTGTGACAACCAGAGTTTCATGAAATTGTCAGAGAATCCAGTGTTCCATGACAAGTTGAAGCATATCGAGATCAAGTATCACTATATCATGGATATGGTGCAGAGGGGAGTAGTGAAGCTCCAGTATTTTGCGACGAAGGAATATATAGCTAATGTGTTGACAAAGCCATTGGCTAGGGTGAAGTTTGAGTACTTTAGGGAGAAGCTTGGTGTTCTCTAGATCGAGGTTTCCTCCAAGGGGAAATGATGAGACCTAGAGCCATTCTGAAATGATGAGAGGATTGGTTCCTTCCATGGTCAAATGCAAGGGCTGAGCCATTCTGTCATGGTGAGAGGATTGGTTCCTTCCATGTCAGATACGAGTGCTGAGCCATTCTGATGTGACTGTAGGATTGGTTCCTACATGATCAGAAATAAGCATTAAATTCCATTCTTGGAATGGAGGCACCTGTTCAGTTACCAGGTAGCTCAGTCTGGGACTGGGGGGCATTCTTATATGACTATAGGATTGGTTCCTACATGATCATATGTGAGTGCAAGCCCTTCTAACATGCATGCTGGATTGGTTCCTCGTATGTGCAGATGTAAGTATAGATCCCTTTCGAACATGTATGTTGGATTAGTTCCTCACATGTGTCGAATGTAAGTGCAAAGCCCTTTTGAACATGTGTGTTGGATTGGTTCCTCGCATGTGTCAATTGTAAGTGCAGAGCCCTTTAGAACATGTATGTTGGATTGGTTCCTCGCATGTGTCAAATGTAAGTGCAGAGCCTTTTCGAACATGTATGTTGGATTGGTTCCTCGCATATGTCGAATGTAAGTGCAGAGCCTTTCTAACATGAATGCTGGATTGGTTCCTCTCATGGTTAGATGTGAGTTTTGGGCCTTTCTGACAGGGTTGTGGGATTGGTTCCCACATGGTCATATGTGAGTGCTAGGTGTGCCTTTCTAATATGATTATAGGATTGGTTCCCACATGATTAGATATAAGTGATGGGTGGGGCCATTTTGACTTAGGGTCAGATATTAGTGCTGAAGAAGACCTACATGGAGGCTATGCCTACAACCAAAATGAAAAAGGGCTGGTTATGTAGAACTTCTTGCGATGAGAAGAATCATGAGATAGCACCCGTGAAGATCCAGTGATGATAATCCAGTAGAGATGATCTAGATTGAGGGATGATCCAAATCTAGAGATGATGCTCTAAAGATGATCTAGATCGAGGGATGATTCAGATCCAGTGATGATGATTTAGATCAAGTGATGATCCAGATCCAGATGAAGATGACTTGTAGATGAATATGACTTGAAGATAGAGATGACTTGAAGGTGAAGATGATGAGAACTCGATGATGATCCAGATGATACAGAGAAGACGACTTGTGCTGATAAATTGTGTTGAGAGAATACCTTCCTAGTTAAGAGGGAGTGTTGATGTAATTGTAACTTTGGAATTTATTCACTTGTATTTCTTATGTATTGTAACCCAATGTTTATTCTGGGATGTATTTGTAATGTACTTGAGTCATTTCATGCCTCGAGGTTCCTATCAGGAGTTTCTATAATGTAAATAGGTCATGTCAAGTCAAGGTGTGTAACCCTCCTATTGTCTAAGGGTTAAAGTCCCTATAGTTCTAGGGAAATAGGGTTATTAGACTCACCTAGTGATGTCGGCCTTAGTTGGTGTTATACCAAAATCCTGTCACCATCGTGTGATAAGAATTTTAACATACCTACTTACCCTGAATCCTAGCACTTGGAGTGGAAACTCATACCATTTTTTTAATCTTTCAAAAAAATGCTCAGCACCGCACCTTCCCCTTTGTCCAAGAGAGGTACCTTTCTCACACCGCCTATCCCATGTTATCCACAAGCGGTGCCACCGCTTATGGCCCTTATTCCATAAGCGTTTCTTACCTAAACCACTCTATCATTGAAGGAGAAAAGAGGTACCCTGGGTAAAATGGGAAAAAGAGAAGATTCTCAAGGCTTCTAGATCATGAGCCTCATGTCCTCCCTTATCCCTATCATTGTGGGTTAGTTGAGCTCAAGATCCCTCATCCTAGGATCTTAGAGGCCACCTCATCCACAAATCTCTAAACCATCCCTATCCATTGAGCCTTGTAAATACAAGCTCATGTCCATGGTTGAAGGGGAGAACTCTTAAGGTATTGTTATGCTGTTGGATTGATTACTTGGCCCAAGCCATTGGAGAGCATAGAGAGAAAAATTTGGAGCTTATGGGGATGAGAGTGTTTGGTTTCATGGAGATGCATGTCAACACTAAGGCTTAACTAGTTGTAAAATTCTCCATTTTATCTTAATGCAAAGTTGATTTCCATCCCACATTAATGTTGTTGTTTGATTTCACATGTATTTTGTTAGATTCCTTAGTCACTAGCATGGATCAGTAGATTATATTCTGGCAGCTTTGATGTGTTTGCATGTTTCATCTAATTGTAGGTACATATGGTTACTATCAAAGCATCACATTCCAAGTATCTACGGCATCCAGAGAGGGTATTCAACCTTTGTCGTTCATTTGTTCTGGATCTAAACCATTCAAACCAGTGGAACACTTTACTATTCAAAAAGGTGAAATATTCCAGTAGACAAATCTGGTGACTCCATGTTCCTCCCCAACACCAGTTCTGTTAGCCATGATTTTGCATCCTTGTTTCCTACTGATATTGTCAACATACCCCAAATTCCCATATTGTTGCAAGATACATATTCTGAAGGAAACCTTTGCAACATTACTCAGACGAATCTGATTTACATATCAGCCAAGCCTGACACTATCGAGCATGTTCATGTTGGGAAGAACTGCTTGGCAGATGAATCTAAAGCATACAAGGCACTTTTCAAATAATTCCATGATATTTTTTCTTGGTCCTATGAAGAGATGTCGGGGACTGACCCATCCATTGTGGTCCACAAAATTAAAACCTATCCCACGGCTAAACCTGTCAGGAAAAAAATAAGGCAAGTCCATCCTCGGAAGGCCACAGCTATTAAAGCTGAAATTGAGAAACTTCTCAAAGCTAGGTTTATTTATCCTATACCCCTGATGGAATCAGTATCGAATGTTGTCCCTATCAATAAAAAGCAGGGAAGAATTAGAGTTTGTATCGACTTTAGATATTTGAATAAATCTTGTCCTAAGGACAACTTTCCTATTCTGCACATCGATCAAATTATCGGCAACTATGTTGGAAAGTGTCATCTTTTCATTTATGGATGGATTCTTTGGCTATAATCAGATTGAGATATTACCCTCCAATCAGCATAAGACAACATTCATTTTCCCATGGGGAACCTTTGCATATAATAGGTTACCTTTTGGCTTGAAAAATGTTGGAGCCACAATCCATCACACAATGTCCTATGCATTTCACGATATTAAACATATTATTAAACCGTACCTTGAAGAACTCCCTACTCATTCATAGTGACGGGAGGACCACCTTGGTCATCTTAGAGAGATATCCCTAAGATGTCATCATTATAATATACAGCTCAATCTACATAAATGTGTTTTTTGCGTTGAGACGGGACGTCTGCTAGGTTTTGTGGTATCCAAAGATGGCATCCAGATTGATCCTTTGAAAATTGCCACCATTTTATATCTTCCAGCCCCAACTAATCTCGTGGAAATCCAAAGTTTACAAGGGAAGGCCAACTTTCTCCACAATTTCGTGTGCAATTTTGTAGAGAAAACACATGGTTATATGTGTCTCCTCAAGAAGAACACTCCATTCTTTTGGGATGACTAGGTTCAACATGCCTTTGATAATCTTAAGCATGCTCTGACTCATTCACTGGTGATAAACCCCTCAGATTATTCAAAGGAATTTATCTTGTATATTGCTGCCTCCACTACTACCATCGCTATGGTTTTAGTGCAGAAAAATCTCCATGGTCAAGAGCACGTGATTTATTATGCCAGTAAGAATCTCATGGATTCTGAAAGTTGATATTCATGTGTGGAAAATTTAGCATTGGCCACGATCATTGCTGTACAAAGGTTTCGTCACTACATTCTACTCCGCACTGCCACTGTATTGGCAGACCAGAACCTGATATATTACATCCTGACTCGTCAAGTGCTTTGGGGCAAGTATTCCCGCTGGATAATCATACTTCAAGAGTTTGATCTAGAATTTTCCAAAGCCACATCAAAGAAATCATTGGTCTTTGCTGAGCTTATGTGTGATATTCCCTATCCTTCGATGGAATCTGATCCCACTGATTCATTTTCGGATGAATTCTTGTTCCTGATTAGCACTACCGATCCTTGGTATGGATATTTGCTTATTTATCTCCAAAAACAACTATTTCATCTGTATTTATCACGTGATGATCACCACCATATCCGTCACGATGCGAAATACTATCTCATCCTGAATGATACCTTGTATAGATGTGGGATTGAATCAATTCTCCAGCGAAGCCTCACCCATGAGGAAGCTGAACATGTGTTGAATGATTACCACTTGGGAGCATGTGGTGATCATTTATCTAGGATGGCTACAGCATAGAAATTCCTTCACGATGGATATTTCTGTCCTTCTGTCTTCAAAGACTATCATGAGGCTATTAAGAAATTTCCACCTTGTCAACACTTTCATCCTAAAAAGCATACCCATCTTGCTCTGCTACACCCCATCATTGGTGTTGGCCAATTTTCCAAATGGGGGATTGACTTCATGCATTGTAAGCCTACCTCAGCTGGGGGGCATGGTTACATCATCGTAGCTGTTGATTATTTCACAAAATGGGCTAAGGACATGCCTACATACATAGAAGATGGTAATACTACCGATCTCTTCTTGTTCAATCATATCATAGCTAGATTTGGAGTCCCACAGTCCATCATTACTGATCACAGATCCCATTTCCGTAATCAAATGATGGAGGAACTAAGTGCCAAGCTAGGTTTTCGCCACAAAAACTCTACACCATATTATCGACAAGCTAATGGTTAGGTAGAGGCCATTAACAAAGTTTTGAAAACTATGCTTCGTCAGATGGTTGGAGATCATAAATCCAACTGGCACCATGTTCTTTTCTCCACTCTTTGGCCTTATCGGACTTCTGTGAAAAAAGCCACTAGTTTCACACCATTCTAGCTTGTCTATGGACTCGAAGCTGTCTTACCAATTCAATGTCAGATTTCATGTTTACAACTTGCCGTCGAACTTCTCCCAGACACTTCCGTAGAGGAAGAAAGATTTTTGTACTTGAATAACCTTGACGAGACTCAGAGAGAAGCTTCCTTGGCTAATGAGGCACATAAAAAATGCATCAATGTGCAGTATAATAAATCCATCCAACCTCGTGTCTTTGATGAGGGTGGCCTAGTATTGACTTATGATTAGAGATATGGCAAACTAGGGAAGGGTAATTTCGAGTCCATGTGATATAGACCTTTCATCATTTCTAAGGTTTTAGAGAAAGGAGCTTACAAGATCTTTGATTATGATGGAATCCCTTTGGGGCAGCCTCGCAATGGGTTGTACCTGAAAAAGTACTATGCCTAGGTCTTTCTTGGATAGTATCTTGTATATATGCATATTGCTTGACTTTTAGTGTGCTTTTAGTATGTTCGAGATGGTTTTGAGTTTAGTGTCCGCATCTATTTATAGCATGTTTTGGTCATGCAGATGGATTTCTACGGCTTCGTAGATGGTGCTTTCCACCACACCTTGAATCTTGCCTTGGCTGCTTGGGTCCTCTATTCCCTAGCTGAAGATTTGGTCAGTTTAGGAGCGGTTTGTATAGGTCCTGCTACTAATAACATCGTCGAGTATGAAGCAGTTATCGGTCTTTTGACTGAATCTTCCTCCCAGGATTTTCGTGATCTAGTAGTCTTGATGGACTCACAACTTGGGGTTTTCCATTTAAACCATGTTTACACCATTAGAAACCCTATGCCCCTCCACCTCTTTCGGAGAGTACGTTTGCTAGAAAAATCATTTGAAACCATCACTTATAGGCATATCCCTAGAGAACATAATATAGTTGCTGACTCATTAGCTAATTACTTCCTAGATTGACATATTGCCCATTCATGACATTGAAATCAAACATGGTACATTGTAAATAAACATTTAAAGACACATAAAACTCATATAAAATACATTTCTCATTTGAGACATATAAACACTAGGTAAAAGTCTGTATATATATATCTATATATATATATATATATATGAAAAATTTACAAAAGATAGGTCCTGAGACCTCATTTGAAGCACATAGGCTTTTAGAAAAAACCATCATACAAAATCCTAAAGCGGTCAGCTTTCAGTACATATCTCATACACTAGTGGTGCTCGTGATAGCACATCACTACTCGAGCTACTCTACATGGCAGCCTATTGAATTGACCCAGTACTCCCATTGTGGGTCTCTGGTATCTCATTAGGAGGTCATAAATGGCAACATCTGGGATATCCAAGGTCAACCTCTCCAGGTTTTCCTCTAGCTCCTAGGTGATATAATCACCCTGTGGTACAAAGCGGGCTCCAGCTCATCTATCCAATGGAGAATCTCCTCCAGGTCGTGCTGCTCCAACATCTGCATGAGAATATACAGGTCTTGTCACTTAACATAAAAAATATAAAACATTAGAAAACATAAAAACATTTCATCCATTTTAAGGTTTCTTGCTTCTTACCGATGTCTCCCCACTATCTGCCAGGTGGGAGTGGTAGGTCAAGATCTATGGTGAAGTCCGTACCTGCGTAAGCATAATCCTCAACCATGAGGATCTGATCTTGGAGCCATTTTAAGAATAGGTCACCAAACTTGTGACCCTTCCCCTACCTACTCCTATACGAGCCATGAATTGGACCCACCTCAGCATATGGGGGTCCTGTGCTCTCAGACTCCGGAAGACCACCTGAGGTCTCATCTATGGAACCCGCTTGAAGAAGAAGCAGGTTAAAATGGAGCCAAATCCAAACTACTTTAGCTCTCTCTATCGACACTTAATCAGCTGATCTTTGAATATGGCAAGCATAGCTTCTGCCCAGTTGAATACTGTGGTTTCCATAGCCTCTATGGCATACATCATGTGTGCCCTAGAAGCCTAGTGCACACCCTGACTCCTGGCCACCCTGTGCATAGTAAATAGGACGATCTATAGGGGCCCATCCGTCATTGCTCTGGTGGGGATCTTCTTCCCCAATGTCCTCGTCCCTAGAGCACAATGATGATCTATAAGCTCTTGAGTGGTAATATCCCCTCCACAAGAACCTGTCAGTGAGATGGGGGCACCCTATCTCGAGAGACTAGTCAAGAAGTAGATGTCCTCCACTTACACTATAAGAATATGGCCCCCCACATCAAAGTACTATTGATATGGATTCCACATCCGTAGTATCTGTTCCAGTGACCACTCGTGTGACACCATGCTCGGGGTCCAGAAGAACTTCAGGATCCCACAGTCCCATAATGCGGCAATACAACCCGCATTTCTCTCAACAAAAGCATCATCATTGTCATGTGTTCTTTCTTTCCATATCACCATGTTTTGAGCAACCAAGACCTACCAAAAAAAATCATGGCATGCATTAGAATCATCCCTAATCATTAAAAATCAAAATAATGACTTCTTTTTGCTCATGCTATTAGTTTAAAATCTCCACGGCCGGCACCGCCTGTGCACCATTGGAGATAGGTGGTGGAACCACCTGTCAACTATGTTATAGGCATGGTTCTTGGGTGGTACCGTGTATCCCGCAAGGGGTAGGTGAGGTGCTTACTTTTAAGGTTTTAGGGCTTGCCATATAAGCCCAAAACCCAATCAAAACTCAAAATAAATCCTATGAAGTGAAAGAGCAGGGTTTTAGTTGTTACCCACAACTGACGATACTCAAAACAGATAGTGGGAACTCCCAGTATCAACTGCTGAATATCTGGCTAAGAAAGTGCTCCAAATGCTCTTCGCTATGGGTAAATAGTGAAGTGATTTGATTTTTTACTATTTGCATGACTTATATAGGCATTTTTGGGTCTGACATACTATAGTTTTGATATAAAATCATATTTTAGTCAATGTTTATTTGTAGTAATCCCTTAATGCTAGTTATAGATGCATTTAAAACTTGTTTCTGAGTCGACTGTGGGATAAGAGAACCATAGAAAAGAGCTTTGGAAGTTTGTTTATAGCTTTTTGCACTTTCATAAAATGGAAAAGGTCGATGAGCGTTTATTACGACACTTTGATCATGCTCTTTAAACCCAGTATCAAAGGTTCGAATCCATTTTAGTTTCTTTCTAGGCTCGCCCAAGTTGACATTGTGTAAAGAAGCATCATGGAGTCCTCTTTTCACCTCCTTTTTAGGCTCCTTAAACACGAAAAGATCATCGAGTCTGCTTCTGATCTTTTCTAGGCTCGTAAAAAGTGGCATTGTGTAAAGAAACCTCATGGAGTTCTCTTTAAACCCTTTTCAGGCTCCCTAAATACGAAAAGATTGTCAAGCGATCTTGTCTTCTTCACAATCGTTAAAGTATTTGAAGATTCATTCATCCGATGGTAGGTTATCTCTTTTTCGGTTCGGATATGACTATTTACGAAAAAGGAACACTCCAGCCAATCATGACTGGAAGAGTTCCCTAAGGTATGATTTTATACTTTTTTGGGCCTTAGGGACTAAATCATATGAAAAAGGACCCCTCTGGAGTCTTCTTCCGTAATCATTTAGAATCTCTAAACATGAATGATATCGAGTTTTCTTTTAGTGGACTCATTAAATTAAACATTTAGAGACCCGTTTTGGGAACGAACCCCTCCTCTCTTAGGTTCATAAAACATATGAGTCTGGACTTGTCTTCCGACAAGCTATATCGAGTGTTTGTTACCCTCTTTGAACTTGTAAAACTAAAAAGAGGCACTCATCAACCATGATGGGGGAAATGCAAAGGGAATCATTTTGCAAATAATGGCAGTTGTTTGTCATTACCTTTGCACATGGCACTTGTCTACACATCATGTCAGTCAATTGGGTATTCAGATGATCTCCATGACAATCCACTTTCATGAGTCATGTCACTCCTTTAAGACTTTCAAAAGAATGCATTGTCCACTGTCGCATTGTGTGTTTTTCCCGTTCAATTATGCTGCCATGTCTTTTTGTCGTGCATCCTGATGTTTAAAGGGGATTCAAAGAATTTTTCCCTATGTAGTCCACACCGTCTTTGTGCCGGTATTTTTGAGTCAGTCTTATGGTTACTACATTCACATCATTCCAAAACTATGTTTCAAGTTTCGTGACGTCGATGTGGGACTCATCATGGCCCTCCTTCAACGAGACATTTTCCCATCAACATCAGCTCATCATCCGGGAAATAGTATTAGAAACAACATTTAGTACCTTGAGGTATGCCTTAATGACAAATTCTCTCACTCTCGACATAGGTTCACATCATTGACCTTTGATCGATAGAATCGACTGAGTGTTCGACATCATGACATCTATTCGCACTCAATAGATTGTACTAGGGTGCCTTGGGAATCATTGACATCAATGGTGATCTCCCTAGCACTTGTTAATGATTCACATCATTGGACGGTAATCAAGTGGTTTCTACCATGTTCGACTTCAGATCATTGTAATCACATGGATAGAATTGTACTTTGTGCAATACGAGACGAAGACCCTGGGTATTTGTTTAAAGCGCTCATTGCTTTTCCCCAGGTTGCGGTGGAGTTTTGTATATCTAGCATGAATCCACATTTGTATGGTTGGGGCTATGCTCAAATTTGTGTCTGTATGACATAGATCTACATTGTATGTCTGGTAGCTATGTCCAAGTTTGAGTCCTCTATCCCATGGATCTACATTGTATTCTAGTAGCCATGCTTGTTTATTCCTCTCATGGATCTACCTTGTATTGGTCTGCAGCCATGAGTTGGTTACTTGTTTCTATGAGTCAAAATATTAATGTACTACAGATTCCTACTTGATGACATGCTCCGAACGAGCTGACATTTTCACCTCACAGTGACGACTTGTTCTCTCAAAGCTCTCGTTTATCGTATCCCTCTAAGACTCATGCTTTGGGGGGCATCCTATTATACCAAAATCCTATCACCATCATGTGATAAGACTCTTAACATACCTACTTGCCATGAATCCCAGCAATTGGAGTGGAAACTCATACCATTTTGTCAATCTTTCACAAAAATGCTTAGCACCGCGCCTTCCCCTTTGTCCAAGAGCGATACCTTGCTCGCACCACCTATCCCTTGTTATCCACAAGTGGTGCCACTGCTTATGGCCCTTAGTCCATAATAATTTCTTACCTGAACTGCTCTGTCATTGAAGGAGAAAATCGGTACCCTGGGTAAAATGGGAAAAAGAAGAGATTCTCGAGGCTTCTAGATCATGAGCCTCATGTCCTCCCTTATCCCTATCATTGTGGGTTATTTGAACTTGAGATCCCTCATCCTAGATCCACAAATCTCTCAACCATCCCTATCCATTGAGCCTTATAAATACAAGCTCATGTCCATGGTTGAGAGGGAGAACTCTTAAGGTATTGTTATGCTGTTGGATTGATTACTTGGCCCAAGCCATTGGAGAGCATAGAGAGCAAAAGTTGGAGCTTATGGGGATGAGAGTGTTTGGTTTCATGGAGATGCATGTCAACACTAAGGCTTAAATAGTTGTAAACTTCTCCATGTTATCTTAATGCAAAGCTTATTTCCATCCCACATTACTGTTGTTGTTTGATTTCACATGTATGTTGTTAGATTCCTTAGTCACTAACATGGATTAGTAGATTATATTCTGGAAGATTTGATGTGTTTGCATGTTTAATCTAATTGCAGGTACATAGGGTTACTATCGAAGCATCACATTCCAGGTATCTACGACGTCCAAGGAGGTTCTTCAACCTTTATCGTTCATTTGTTCTAGATCTAAACCATGCAAACCAATGGAACACTTTACTGTCTGCAGAAGGTGAAATATTCCAGCTAATAGTTGGGTTTAGTCAAGTCAATAATTAGTATAAATAGAGAGCTAGCCTCTCTATTTATCACACACTCACTCACACTCAGTTGTAGCGCATAGCCAAGGAAGAGAAAGACACTGGGCCAAGGAAGAAAGAAGTTACTGTTGTCGAGATATCATCTTACTATTTTTGTGTTTCATTTTTGGTGCTAATTCTATCTCTGAGGAAGTTGCGGGGTTTTCTCCATTTATGGTTTCCCTAAGGAAAAAGACTGTATTCATTGTCTCTTGTGTTTGATTGTTGTACTTGTTGTTCTCTTAGTTAAATATCTTAATGTTATGCTAGCTTAATGTTAAAAATTTAACACCATATATGGTTGTGTATTATAGTGTGGAGTACCTTGAGGCTGGGGTGCTACAAAGCCATAGTTAGGAGACAGATAAGCAGGTTAATACCTGAATCCATAAGGTGTATAGTTGTGTCCATAAGACACTCCATAGGATGTTCCATAAGATGGTGCATAAGACTTTCCATAAGATCGTACATAAGATGGCACATACCCAACTGACACATAAGGAGGCACTTGACCTTGTCACATTGTGGTGTGACCAGACACAGGTTGAACATGACTAACGGTAGAACTACGACCCGAAGGATGATGTGAGATAGGAAGAAGATGTGTCATCAGAAAAGCATTTGAAGGAACCGGTGTTGAATATGATGGAATATGGGAAGGGATGTAACTTGTGCCCCCAATATTCTCATGTCTAGGATCAGTCCCTCGAATGGGAACGAGGGTGCTAGGACTAGGATGCACGTGTGAAGAAGCTTCCACCACAAAGATGGAAGGTGTAATGTGACTAGTGCTACCAAACCTCTCAGACTACAAAGGAATGGAGGTACCCCCAAATGCAACACCAAGGTCAACACCCAATACGGCATTGGGTGTCATCTTGTGGTTAATACTACATGACAAATACCATCGGTTTTCGTTCATGTAGACTGGAAATTGTGAAAGATCATCAGGCGATGTCCCAGCCATAGAATGGCTGGAACCCATAGGAGTCCCATATGTGCTAGAAGGTTCGGTATCCCATGACTAGAGTAGGAAGATCATGGATCTCTGGGACCTAAGGATCATGGTCACCCATGGTTTGTGAATCAAAGTGAGAGTAAGTTTTCCTGGGCTGCCTGGTTCTCTCTCCCAAAGGAGGAGAAGACGTAGAAGGTAGAAGTCCTGATAAATGATGAGAAAGGAGGAGTGCTACACCCAGATCCATAATGACTTAGCAAAACAAAAAAAGACTCAATATAACTATAAAACCCTAAGCAAGATAGAGTACATAGAGCACACTCCTAAGAAAAACTACAACCGAGAAATAAGAAAACCAAGGGGAGGATATGTTATCTCTCGAATGTAGCAGGTGTGCCTCACTTAGGAGAGGCTTAAGACTACCATATACTACAAGCGAAGGTTCATAGCCAATTATAGTGGACCTCAATTTCAACGAATAAAGCGACTGTGTTGTCCAACCCTTACCTGACCAGGACACCTACATAATAACTTCTGCAAGTACCCCCTGCGATACCTAGGTATGACTATTGAAATATCGAGAGGGGGGTGAATCAATATTTGTACTATTTAAATTTTTAATCAAAAGCAGGTTGTTGACCACCAATCACAACACATCATCAATGTGTATAAAAATAACGAGATGTACAATACATAATAGTTTTTGACGTGGAAACCCAAGTTTTGGGGGTAAAACCACAGAATCCTTTAAAAAAATAGTTTTCGAGAAATAATTGGAAGGAGGGAACAACCCCCTTATTATATAGACTTCAATTTTCCAGCTTCAACTGGAAGGAGGTTATGACCCCATGATTTACAGGCTACAACCTGAAGGAAGCTTCCACTCCCTAGTTTTATGGCTTCAACGTGAAGGAGGCTACGACCTCCTTTCCTTGCCTCGTCCTATCACCTTGATAAGAATACAGAAACTGATGAACCATGACCCCACTGAATCCATGGAATTGTTAATCAATACTTGTAGTACACTGCACAATTTGCACCACACTACACAACCACTGCCACTACTAACCAGTGCTCATCAACTGGTCATTGTCCACTATCCACTGTATCACACTGCTCATCAACATATACAATCAAAATCTCCAATCAACCTCTACCAATCAATATATTTCTCACATCATCTGACTCAGTCCACCTGGGTTAAATCAACTGCTCATACAACTCATCAAGTCTGAGTTAGACAAACTACACATAAGAGAACATGTGCCAATATTTCTCAATTGTCAAACCAATCTCTGAATCTACTGCTGACAACTTCAATTTCCAAATCATCACTCATATCACTAATATGTTGATTCACATCTCATGTATGTCGTCATACACAATATCTGAAAAGGTAATTCTGCTCTGATTTTACTAAACATAATATAGGAAACATCATAGTGTGTAATCATAAGATATGCATCATCGTAGTAGTGTAAACATCATAGTGTGTAAGAATTTCAAGGCATGGATCATCATAGAGTGTATAACATTTATCATATATCATCAATATGTATCATAGCATGTATCGTCACATTATATAGGAGTGCATCATAACATGTATAGCTCACTCATCATACTTGTACATACTGCATACTTCACATAAAACTTCACTATCATATTGTATATTAATTATTGTTCACACACTACTGTATCCCTCTTTATACCGTACAATATTTATACACATTTACACTTCAATGTACATACACTTGTCTTGTTATATGTACATACAACTTGTCTACTTGTCTACACACCTTTTCTACTATATACACACACACACCTTGTCTACTTTGTACATAGTTGTCCACTACTATTCACATATCATTGTGCATACACACTAATTCATACAACTAGTATATTATTGTACACACACTTTATATGTTGTACATCACATACTCAATCATTACTATACATACCTTATACATTCATCATGTCTACTGTACACACACATACCTTGGCTCACACACATCCCAAATCTCAGACTTTGCAAGAAAATAGCAGCAGTAAACTGAAGACTTCAATCTCAAATTTAGGCCTTCCAAAAATCGAGCTGTAAGGAGGCCAACAACATCAATTGAAACCAGAATTGTTGGACTATTTTGTTAAACTCATAACATATGTGTCTCTGTGGAAAAAAATCGATTTGCTACCACTGTTTTAGGTCTGAAATTAACACCAAACAGTTGTTGAATACCCCAAGATAAAACTCGGATACTTTTACCCAAGAAAAATGACTGTGGAAAAATTAGGTCTTTGCTTCCTGCAAATTTTTGCTTTGACCTGGAAATTATACCTCACTCTATTTCCTCATTCATTGTGTATTGAAATGACAAGGTTGGTGTATAAATATGCTATTTGGGCATGATAGGGAGGATAGGGCCGAACTGTTTCAGAAGTTAAAAATTATTTTAAAAATTTAAATTGTTTTGGGGCTAACTTCTAGGAGAGGAAAGTAATTTTATTTAAAATATTAAAAACTTGTTTTAGTAATTAAGGTTTTAATGGGGTCTATTTGTAGGTGTAGGAAGATACATTTCATTCTATTAAAAAAATATAAAAGACATGGTATTAGTTCATTATTTAATGGGGTTGTCTTTTAAAAAAAGGAGGTCTAGTGTGGTAAGTGTTTAATTGTTTTTAATACTTAGTGGATTCAATGTCGGAGGATAGAGGGGTTTTGAATTATTATATTTAATTGTTAAAACATTCAACCATTTAAACATAATTAATATTTCAATTATTTTATGTGTGGTACACTTTGTTTTTTGTAGGGTTGCCCTTTAATTATAAAATAAGGGCTTTTCTTTTGTCTAGGGTCTTATGTTAGGGTCACCATGAGGGCTTCAAGGCTAATGTGAAGGTCCAAAGAGCATTAAGGGTGTTATTAGTTTTTGATGGCTTGGGGACTAGAGGTAAGGATTTTAGGGACTTTAGTTAAGTTACCACAACTTCATAAACAAGACCATCAAGGTGTTGGGGTGCTGGGGCTTCTCTTAGGGTATCGTGACTTCTAAAAAATGTAAATGACCACTGAAATGGTTATTTGGACTCTTGAAACTTCTTCAACCCACCAAGGACGCATTCTAGGTAAATACGACATGGTTGTGTTACTGGGGAACCAAGGAAACAACTGTGGAACCATAGAACCAACTTAGGGGCACTTAAACACTCTACAGGGTGTTCAAGGATTTTTCCATTGTCCCAAGGGCTCCAAGGGATTCAGAATTGGGCTTGGACAAATTCAAAAGGTCTCCTTTGACATTGAAAACCACTAAACCCTCTGGGGATTCTCAAGGGGCACCAAGACGCACTTGTTGGCATCAATGACCATGCGTTGTTGGAATCAATGACAACTTAATCAACAATCTCCCCCTTTTTAATTGATGAAAACTCTAAAACTCCCCCTTCGAATGAGCTTCCTTTGTCCACAAATATCCCCCTTAGATTATGCTTCCTTTACCTTCCTTATTCATCTTTTTCTCCCCTTTTGGCATCAATGGAAAAGGGTACTTCTGTCATGCTTCCCCAGTCATAATGTTGTGTTGTTGAAGAATAATGTAATTAGGAGATAGTATGACTCCCAATTTTTCTCCGAGGTACACAAAAGTCTCTCTTGGGAGAGGATTAGTAAAAATGTCTGCAACCTATTCTTTTGTCCCGGTATATTCCAAATTGAAATCCTTTTCTGTGACCTATTTCCGAAGAAAGTGAAGCTTGATTGGAATGTGCCTGGTCTTGGAATGCATAACTGGATTCTTAGAGATACTGATGGCACTTGTATTGTCACATAAAATAGGAATCAGCTCATTACAAAGAATCTGAGTAGGGTTTTCTTCATCCAAAGAATCTGAGTACAACAAGCTACTGCTGCTATATATTCTACTTATGCGGTTGATAAGGACACTAAAGACTGCTTTTTGCTTGACCAAGATACCAAAAAACCGCCTAAAAATAAATTTGTTCCACTAGTGCTTCTTCTATCGTCAACACATCCTGCCAATATACGTCTGAATAGGCTATCAATGTCAAATCATTCCCTTTTGGATACCAAAGTCCAAAATCCAAAGTTCCTTTGAGATACCTAAAGATCCTTTTAACTTCTATAATGTGGGTTTCCATTGGGGTAGCTTGAAATATTGCAACTTGTCCAATGGCTTGCATCACATCTAGTCTGGAGGCAGTTACACATAGTAGAATACCAATCCTTGATCTATAGATCCTTTGATCAACTTCCTTAGATTCATCTTCTTTGCTTAGCTTATAGCCGGTGATCATAGGGGTACTCACAGGTTTATAGTCTTCCATATGGAATTTCTATAACATCTCCTTGATTTATTTTGTTTGGTCAATAAAATTTCCTTTTATTCTTTGAGATATCTGGAGTACCACGAAGAAGTTCAATTCATCGAGTAAAGACATTTCAAACTCTTTCTGCATATTCTTAGCAAATTGTTGACTTAGTGAATCATCATCGCTTCCAAATATGATATCATCAACATAAAATTCAATGATGAGTATGTTGTCATTGTCTTGCTTGATGTATAAATTGTTATCTGCACTTCCCCTCTTAAATTTTTGGTGTAGTAAGTACCTATCCAATCTGGAGTACCAAGATCTTGGAGCTTGATTTAGTCCATACAAGGCCCTTTTGAGCCTGCATACATATTCCTTGTTTTTTGAAAGTTGAAATCCTTCTAGTTATTCGATATAGAATTCTTCTTCCCATTCCCCATTCAGAAAAGCTAAGTTTACATCCATCTGATACACTTTGATGTATTTGGAGCAAGCGTAATCTAATATCATTCTGATAGCTTCCATTCTGGCTACCGGTGCATATGTTTCTTCAAATTTTATTCCTTTGATATGAGCATAACCCTTATAAACCAATCAAGCCTTGTTTTTGATCACATGTCCATCTTCATTCATTTTGTTTATAAAAACCCATTTTGTGCCAATTACATTCTTGTTATGTGATTCATGACCCTATTTCATTCTTGACCAGTTCCTTGAACATTTTGAAACATCCAAAAGCTTCTGAATTCCTGTTGAGAATACATACCCATGTCATCCTGGTATAGTCATCAATGAGTAGCATGAAGTATTTTTCACCATTTAGTCCTTTGATTTTGGTTGGTCCACTTAAGTTAGTGTGAAAGAGCCCAAAGTTTTTGTAGAAGAATGCTCTTTCATCTTAAAATTCACTCTTGTTTGTTTTCCATGTTGACACTGTTCACATACAGAGTTAGCAGGCTTTGTGACTTTTGACATATTTTGAACTGCTTGTTTTTTGTATATTTTGACCAAATTGTCAAAATGTATCTTCCCCATTCTTCTGTGCCAAAGAAAGCTTTCATCTTCTTTTCCCAAGTGACATTTTTCAGACTCAATCTCATCTAACACATATATGTTGTTTGGAGTCCTAGTGGTTGTGGCTACTAACCTCCTTGATCCTTTCTTTCTTACGTTGCATCCTTTTGAGTTGAATATGAGTTCATGTCCTTTATCACACATATGACTGATGCTTAGTAGATTATGTTTCATGTTATATACAAGCAAGACATTTTCAGCTAAGGAGTTTTTACTTTCGAGCTTTACTGTGCCCTTTCCCAATTCTTTCTCTGAATTGTTATTTCCAAACAATACACTGCCTTTATCCTTTTCAATATTGACGAAAGCATCTTTGTCACCTGTCATATGCTTGGAGGAACCAATATCAACATACCATTTACCAAAGCTATGATTCTGAGCTTGAAGATCAATTCCACATTCATATTTTTTATTTTGTTTGATCCATACCTTGTTGGGCATGTCCTCATTTCTTACTGTTGGTATCCTCATTCTGCAATTTCTAGCTATATGTCCAAAGTTGTTACACTTGTAACATTCTATTTCTTATCTCAAGGGACCAAATATGTTGTTGTACTATGGTCGTCTGAGGCTTGCAAGGTTATTCCTTGTATCAAATTTTCTTCTTTAAAATTTTTTTATAGCTTTTTGTCCAAATCTTCCACATGTAAATAAATTCCCATAAAAGAAGTATCCATACCTGGGAACATATGGAGGAGGTGATTTTCTAAGATCTGGTCTTTCTGGTGGCCCTTCTTCTGATAAGGGTTGTTCTAGATGACATTCGATCTCTTCTTCATTTTTGTAGTCCTTAACAACTTTTGAATACCTTCTTGGCTTCTTTTTGTTATCTATCAACATTGAGCTTGAGGCTTCATTTGTATTCTTCTTGTATCCTATACCAGTCTTGTCGAAGAATGGATTTTGATTGACCTTGGAATTGTTTTCATAACCCTTTGTGATATCTTTCGTCTACATCTTTTTCTTCAGAGATACTATCTCATCCTCACGATTCTCCTTTTCTCTTATATTTTCAAGTAGTTGTTCAATAAGAGATTCTTCAGATCGTTTGGCTTCTTATAGTTTGGTCTTCAAGTCAACAATTGTTTGTTCAAACTGTTGTGCCTCTTCCTTAAGCATTCTATTATCCTTTCTGACTTTCTTCAACTCTTTCAAGGCGCTTACAAGTTCTTCCTCAAGATCTATTTCTCCTTCATATTCAAATTCTTCATTAATATTATGGTCCTTATCTGAGCTTATTTCCATAAAGAGTACTTTGTCTGGTTCATCGTCATCGTCAGAATCATTATCACTGTTATTGTCGGAGTCACCACTGGATGAGCTATTGTCTCTTTATGTGTAGAGACTTTTCTTCTTTGCAAAGATTCTTCTATTATTATTATTGTAATTATTGTACTTCTTGTAGGGTTTAAAACTATCATACTCTTCACCATCTGAGTTCTTCTCATATGGAAATTTAGAAGCAAAATGATCTATCTTTCCACATGAAAAAAAGTTAAGAGGTAGCTTACTTTTGTATTTTCCAGTGCCTCTCTTTAATTTCCGAACAAAGTTGGTTATTTCTTCATCATCAGATTCATCACTTGTCAGTTTTTCCTTTGTTGATTTGTTCTTCCTAACTTGTTTGGAGGAGACCTTGAATGCTGCTTCCTTTCTTGACGTGTCTTCATCTTCAATTCTCATTTCGTAAGCTACTATTCCTATGCAATTGATCCATTATCATAGTCTTTAGATCTGTTCTTTCTTCTAAGACAAAGATCTTGAGGTTGAACCTTTTGGGAAGAGTTCTTATAATTTTCCAAAAAACTATAGCCTCCTCAACCTCTTCTCCCAAACCTCTGATGGTATTCACAAGCTGATCAACTCGAAGAATATAGGCTACTATGTCTTCGTCTTCATTCATTCTTAGCTGTTCGAATTGTCCCTTGTATGTTTGAATTTTGACTTCCTTAACTTTGTTGTCTCCTTCATATGTGGTTTGGAGTGTGTCCCACATTTCCTTTGCAAAGGGACAATTCATCACTTTGTTGAATACATATTCGTTTATAGCACCTAAAAGATGATTTCTATCCATCAAGTTGTTTTTTTATTGAACCATCTCACCTGTATCAGTTGGCACGGTCTTTGGTACTTTGTACCCATTCTTGATACTCTACGATATTTTGATTCCTTGAGATTCTATGAAGACTCTCATTCTTATGCTTCAGAATGCATATTTGCTCCCATCAAATAATGGTGTTCCATATTTAATTTGTTTAGCAAACTTCCCCATAATTAGCTTCCAGTGGTTAGTTTGTTCTGAAGGAAGGTGCTCCGATACCAATTGTTGAAATACTGAGAGGGGGGTGAATCGGTATTTATAATATTTAAAATTTTAATCAAAAGTAGGTTGCTGATCACTAATCATAGAACATCATCAATATGTATAAAAATAACAAGATGCATAGTACACAATAGTTTTTGACGTGGAAACCCAAGTTCTGGGGGTAAAACCATGGAATCCTTTTAAAAAATAGTTTTCAAGAAATAACTGGAAGGAAGGAACAAACCCCTTATTATATATGCTTCAGTTTTCTAGCTTCAACTGGAAGGAGGCTACAACCCCCTGATTTAGAGGCTACGACCTGAAGGAAGCTATCACTCCCTAGTTTTCTAGGTTCAACCGAAAGGAGGCTATGACCTTTTTTTCTTGCCCCATCCTGCCACCTTGATAAGAAGATAGAAACTGCTGAACCATGACCCCATTGAGCCTATGAACCTGTTAATCAATACCTACACTACATTGCACAATTTGTACCACACTGCACAACCACTGTCACTACTAACCACTGATCATCAACTGATCATTGTCCACTGTATCACATTGCTCATCAACATGTACAATCAACCTGTCCAATCAACCTGTACCAATCAATCTATTGCTCACATCATCTGACTCAATCAATCTGAGTCTGCACACCAAACTAAGTCCACCCGGGTCAAATCAATTGCTCATACAACTCAACAAATCTGAGTCAGAATAGCTACACATAAGAGAACATGTGCCAATCTTTCTTAACTGTCAAACCAATCTCTGAATCTGCCACTAACTTCAGTTTCCAAATCATCACTCATGTCACTGATATGTTGATTCACATCTCATCTATGTCATCATATACAATCTCTGAAAAGGTAATTTTGCACTGATTTTACTGAACATAAGATAGACAACATCATAGTGTGTCATCATAAGATATGCATCATTGTAGTAGTGTAAACATCATAGTGTTTAAGAATGTCAAGGCATGGATCATCATAGAGTGTATAGCATTTATCATGTATCATCAATATGTATCATAGAATGTATCGTCACATTGTATAGGAGTGCATCATAACATGTAGAGCTCACTCATCATACTTGTACATACTGCATACTTCACATAACACTTCACTATCATACTGTATATTACTTACTGTTCACACACTAATGTATTCCACTTTATACTGTACAATATTTGTACACATTTACACTTCAATGTACATGAACGTGTCTTGTTAGTTGTACATACACCTTGTCTACTTGTCTACACACCTTGTCTACTGTATACACACACACACCTTGTCTATTTTGTACACACTTGTCCACTACTATTAACATATCATTGTGCATACACGCTAATGCATACAACTAGTATACTATTGTACACACACTTTATATGTTGTACGTCACATACTCAATCATTACTGTACATACCTTATACATTCTTCATGTATATTGTACACACACATACCTTGGCTCGGACACACCCCAAATATTAGACTTTGCAAGCAAATAGTAGTAGTAAGTCGGAGACTTCAACCTCAAATTTAGGCCTTCCAAAAATTGAAATGTACGGAGGCCAACAACATCAATCAAAACCAGACTTGTTGGACTGTTTTGTTAAAATCGGAACATATATGTCTCTGTGGAAGAAACTTGGTCTACTATGACTATTTTAGTTCTGAAATAAACACCAAATAGTTGTTGAATACCCCAAGATAAAACTCGAATACTTTTACCAAAGAAAAATGATGGTGAAAAAATTAGGTCTTTGCTGCTTGTGAATTTTTCCTCAGACCTACGAATTATACCTCAATCTATTTTCTCATTTGTTGTGCATCAAAATGACAAGGTTGGTGTATAAATATGCTATTTGGGCATGATAGGGAGGATAGGGCCGACCTGTTTGAGAAGTTAAACATTATTTAAAAAATTTAAATTGTTTTGGGGTCGACTTCTAGGAGGGGAAAGTAATTCTATTTAAAATATTTTAAACTTGGTTTATTAATTAAGGTTTTAATGGGGTCGATTTGTAGGTGTAGGAAGATACCTTTCATTCTATTAAAAAAAGATAAAGACATGGTATTAGTTCATTATTTAATGAGGTGTCTTTTAAGAAAAAAAAGGAGGTCTAGTGTGGTAAGTGTTTAATTGTTTTTAATACTTAGTGGATTCAAAGTTGGAGGATAGAGGGGTTTAAATTATTTCATTTAATTGTTAAAACATTCAATCATTTAAACATTAATTAATATTTCAATTCTTTTATGCGTGGCACACTTTGTTTTATGTAGGGTTGTCCTTTAATTATCAAATAAGGGCTTTTCTTTTGTCTAGGGTTTTATGTTAGGGTCACTATGAGGGCTTCAAGGCTAATGTGAAGGTCCAAAGAGAATTAAGGGTTTTATTAGTTTTTATATGGCTTGGGGATCATAGGTGAGGATTTTAGGGACTTTAGTTAAGTTACCACAGCTTCATAAACAAGACCATCAAGGTGTGGGGGTTCCTAGACTTCTCTTAGGGTATCATGACCTCTAACAAACACAAATGACCACTAAAAGGGTCATTTGGACTCTTACAACTTCTTCAACCCACCAAGGACACATTCTAGGGAAATAGGGCATGGTTGTAGTACTGGGGAACCAAGGAAACAACTGTGGAACCATAGAACCAACTTAGGGGTACTTAAACACTATACAGGGTGTTCAGGGATTTTTCTATTTTCACAAGGTCTCCAAGGGCTTTAGACTTAGGCTTGGACAAATTCAAAAGGTATCCTTTGACATTGAAAACTACTAAACCCTCAGGGGCTCCTCAAGGGGCACCAAGACACACTTGTTGGCATCAATGGCCATGCGTCGTTGGCATCAATGACAACTTAATCAACAAAGGAAACTAAGGTCATCCCAATATAACCAATGATTAGGAGGAAATTCGTAGGTAGGATCGACTGTATGGGAAGTGTAGTAAATCCTGAATACTGAAAGCACAACTGGTACCCCAAGGGTGCACCAAGCGTACCTCAAAGGCCCCCAGATACAAATACAATCCAAGAAATATCTCTGGAGCTCACCAAAAGTGATCAGGGGTCATCCCAATCACAATCGCCTGCGCTGCCTCGTGGTTAACTCCTGTTTAAGAGGAGCATCCTGAGAAACACTAATTATACCAAGGATTTCACACCCTCACATGGGAAGGAACCTAATTGTTTGTGTTTAGTAATCTTGGAGAATCAATTCACAATGAACTACTCTAAGACTCTAAATTCTAATCTTGTTTGTGAACCCTATAAAAGAAAAACGTGTAGTTCATTTTAATTAAGCATTGATTTTAATGGCTGTAATTAATCAAAGGAAAATGGTTGTGCAAAATAGGGTATGCCACTATATGAGATGCAATATTTTCCATTAAAATGAGAATGAAATCACTCCTAAATGAACTCATGACTATAATTCAGTAAGCAAAACCTAATGCAAGAATGCATAATGATGAAAAAGAAAAATATTTTTGTATTTTTAGAAATAAATGAGATATAAAAATTAATTACAGAATCTACAACTTGCAGACCCTACAACCACTCACAAACAATAGCCAAGCAAGGCACCAGTATAAAATAGGCCTAATGCACTAATCCCAAAACAAAAAGGAAAAATGAATGAAAAGAACAAAACCTAATTAAAATAAATTAAAAGGAGTCTCTAGTCGGAAATAGAGGCTATATATAGACACCAACATTGCCCAAGAAGACTCGGCAATCATCAAAACTCACCCAGCAACACTGAATCTCCCATTTAAAGCCCAAAACCAAAGCATACACGACTGTATGCAGTAAACTTGCATACATAAGGGGGAATTCAGGAGAAATCCACATGCATATGTGACTATAATGCAAATACTCATGTACAGGAAGAAAAAGCAAGAAAATGAGGGAAAACAGACAAGCCAAGACTAAATTACTACTATAGGACACTACTAGGAAAACATACCTCCAAACCCAACACAAAAACAGAGAAATAAAGACAAATTCAAGCTCATTGTATACAGAATCCCCAAAGAAAAATAATTAGGAACCTCCCAAACGAATTCACCAATTCTGTTATGGAGAGAAACTTCCTATGGCTTAGAGGTACCAAAATAGACAGTATGACACCTGAAATCAATATTTCCCAATAAAAAGAGAAGTAAATAAATCTAACACTAAGGGATACCGAATTGTACCTTGTTCTGGACGGTTGAAGTAGATCCCCGTTGAGCTTTTCCAATGTAATTGCAATTATAATTTTCTCTCAACAACAACAAACAAAGAAAGCATGATATATATAAACATGTTAGCACTAATCTAGCATATATAAACAATCATGTATAAGCAATCAAATACATCCATGGATTCAATATTCATATTCAAAATGCACATGAATTGGACAGGAAAAGGCATTTCTATTAGTAAATCATAGATACAATAGTGACAAACTATGTTGGCACTTCTGCGAACTGGAGAAACCGAGTCCTCCACCACTTCAATCCTCAATCTCTCGATATAAATCTCACAAAGCAAAGGAAAGACTGGGAAGAACACTATGTGCTCCAAGGGACGAAGGGATGCAAACTCAAGTATAAGCAAAGATGAGGCAACAATGGAATATAGTTTCTTGACTCTTCAATTTCTCCTCTTTCAATGTATACAAAGGGGTTCCTCATATAGCACTCCAAAGAGGTAATGGAGGGTCGAATCTGAGCGTTCTCAAGGAATTTGGAAGGAAAAGATCCAAGTTATTCAAACTCAAACAAGGAAAACTCCAAAAATATTTGTCATTTTGCACAAATCCTGATGTACATGGGTTTGAGGTCAAAAGCTACGTATACACGCGATTATTGCTTTAAAAGTCATGTATAGGTATAAACAGGCAATTTTTGGGGCTGAACTTGGAACATCAAAGCATAATATAATTCCATGGGGTTTAAGGAGTCTGTAGAGGGGCAACAAAGGCCATAAATGTGTGATCTACCTGGTGTGGTAAAATGAGCTATAACACATAATATCCTTTTCATCTCAGAAAACGTCATCGGAAACAATTCATGAAATTCATGCAACAAATTGTTGATGAAATTGTCATTGATGCCAACATGGACTTGCAGTGGCCCCAAAGGATGTCATTGATGCCACCACCTTGCTGAAGATGTTGAAGGCCCAGCTGATGATGCTAAAGACCCTAGAGATAGTCTTGAATCCCTGATGAAGAAGTCCATGATGCCTCTTGCCTGATGAAGAAGTCTTTGGAACCTTGAAGGAATGCAATGTGGGTCATTTTTATGATGTGGCATGTTGATGCTCTTGCATTTGGGAACATAACCCTTGAAGCCCTTGAAGAATTCCGTGGAACTCTTTGTGTCATCACGATGGTGGTAACCTTGGAAATCAAACCATTGTTTCTTGTTAGAGCTCCTGAAGTATTGTTGAGGCCTTTGATGTGTTGATGAAGATCTTGTATACATTGTAACAATATTAGGGCATCCTTTCAAAAGTTTGAAATGGTTCAATATTGAAGTGGCAATAAAACAGTAAGTAAGTCATGGAGAAGGCCCACTCCCAGCCTTTGACATGGATTGGTAGTTACCTTGGAATAGGATGATGCCTTGGAGAAAACATCCTTAAGGTAACACCACCTTAAAAAGGGGGTTGTGTGCACTTTGCTTGAAATAAAGGCTAAACATAAAATGTTTACATTATTAG
>LPNX010048211.1:331217-344112 GCA_001517045.1 Pseudotsuga menziesii
CCACGTTGATCTATATATATAAACCCCAAGCAATCGCTCAAAAACAAATAGAAAGATAGAAGTGCACACTCTAAGCTCACAGAACTGAGGAAATTTTTGGGTAAGAAGAGCAGATCGTGGATTTTAATTCGTGGAAGCGTGGAGCTCTGAGTTTTATTTCTTTTGGATGCCTGAGGAGAATTTTGAGGGTTTGCAATTAAATGAGTCTTGGCATGGGAGTGATGTGAAGGGATCGATATTGGAGCAAATCTTGTCCTTGGTGCCTCCTGCATTAAATTCTATTGAACCTCGCGGTTTTATTGTCTTGAATTCTGGCCCTAGAGCTCCTGCGTTCAACTCTATTGAGCTTGGTGGTTTTATTAATTTTCTTTTGGTTTCCAATCGGCAGATTCTATAGTAAGATAACCATTTATTTGCATTTTAACTCTGTCAAAAAATGCTAGATGCATCTGGTTGTGGTGATAGCTGATATCGGTGGAGTACTTTACTCTTAACTTCCAACAAGATCAACAGACAGGATTTAGTTACATTATTCAAAAGATATGGTGAAGCTACTCCAAGAATTTGTCCAGACAGCCTGATACGCGTAGAATTGGATTTCATTCAGCCATTGAGCTTGGCTGCGAAGACTATTGTTCCCTGCTGTCTACTGCGAGTTTAGAGACTGTTCTTCTGGGTTTGAAGGCTTTTTAGAGGCTGTGAGTTGTCTCCTATAATAACATTTAAGATGACGAGACTACTTCTTCTTACAACTGGACCAAAGTAATAATTACATCTCTGATTTTTGGGCAGCAGCAGAGTTTGATTAGCTCTTATTTTTGGGTGACATTTGAAGTTTGAAGTAGCCACAGTAAAGGTAGTAACTATGTGAATTGAACCAGTGTCTCTACACAAACTACTTGATGTTAATAGTCAAGACCTAAACAGTGAAGCTAGATGACTTGAGGAGAGATTGACATGAGAAAATCCTTGAAGACATGTCCAGCAGTTTGAGTTGATGGGAAACTTATATAACAGTGGAAAAGTTGCTTGAGCACCAGTTTGAATGAACTTGATGAGCGGCATTGACATTTGAGCAGAGTGAAGTTATTTGACAGTGACTTGATTGACATGCCATAATTTGTGACATGTGAAGAAGATTGAAAATCTGAGGCAGCAAATGTGTGACTAGAAAGTGGAGTTTTTGAGCTTCTCTCTCTGGAGTTTCATGGATCTGAACTGAGGCAAATTTGTGGGCAAAAATAGGAACAGTATATGTCTGTTAAGGGAATCAAAACAGAAAATCATAGACATTGATGGCTGAGAAAAGGGAAGCACCTATGGACCAAATCTTGGGCCTAGTTTGGAATGTTTTTGGCATCTCATTGGGCACAGGGAAAGAATTCTCTTACTATTATTTATAGCTGTCAAACAGTGCTGAGGTAAGTGATAGTCCTGAATTTTTTTTTAGGAGAACAATCTTTTAAATGAAAATCAGAGCATATACACAGTCCTTGTGCATACACAGTCTAAATTTTGGATTAGTGACTGAGGTAGCTGTAAAAATGGATTATTTTATTCTTTTGGGTTATAAGTTAGAGTGAGGAGCAATAACAGAAGTATGTTAGTGTTGCAGCATGATTTTCCTCCTTCAAGAGTTTGTGGATAGTGAAAGACAACTTGTTTAGCAGCAGAGAAACATTTTTTTTGGTTAAGTTTTGTTCTAAGGTTTTGCATCTATTATGGAGAAGTAAAACACTTTGAACTCGCAGCAATCTCTACTCTTTAAACAGAGATGGAACTAAGCCCTTGAAAGCAGTACTGGTGGTCCTCATAACTGTGAATTCAGCCCTCTAGTGCAGCAGGACTCATCTGTCTTGACAGACAATGCTTACCTCATATCTGATTGGTATACTCTGTCACAAGTTGACTGTATTAAGTTGGTTTGATATTTAAATGATTGTTTGGGCATGAAACAGTTGTTAATAGTTGATAGTTGTTTGGAGATTGATCTATGTATTGTAAAGACTTCTTATTGATTGGCTAAGAAGTTGTGAATAGATTTTGATGACCTCTATGATAGTGACAAAGATCATGACAGCCTTGGCATGACAGTGATAGAAAATTGAGGGCTTTAGATGACATGAGCAGGGTCTTGACATAAACAGAATTTTGATTAGCAGACCTTATGATGAGCTGATATGCTTGAATGATATTCAACATGGCAGTGATGACAGATTGGGTAGATTCACTGAGCTTGAAGTCTCAGTAAGAGCAGAACCTTGAAGTCTGGGGATGAGCAGAGTTTTTGTGATTGACTACAGACCTTGATGATGGCATGCCTTGTGGACTTTGTTGAAGCATAAACTATGATGATATTAAAGACCTTGTTGATGATCAGTATGAGCAACTGTTGATGAGCTGATTGGCCAACAGTTTTGGACCAGCAGAGTTGATGTGTGCTAAGCAGAAGAGGATAAGCAGTGTTGATGATGACCAGCAGCAAATATTGACCAGCAGTGATGAATAGTGTTGACCAGCGGTTGATGAACAGAGAAGATTGAGAAGTGTGTTGCAGCAGTGTTGAGTGATGAGCAGATGATCAGCAATATTGACCAACAACAGAACGAATTAAAGAGACAAGTGATTGATGAGTTGATGTGACAGTAAGCCTTAATGTAAAAGCAAGCCTGTCTTGCTTTTGAGGTTAGGATACCTCAAACCCTTCTTAGCAGGGTCTAAGAAAACCAGGCTGGGTCCTGGATATAGAGTAGGTGCTCTATGTATCAGTAGGTGCTGATTTTTCCTAACGGTTGTAGCCGAACCAAAACTAATACAAAAAGATTACAAAATTATATGGTGTTGTGTCCTTTTGTGTTATGGTTCTTTATGAATGAAATGCTTATGCTATGTGAATGATGAAGTGAAATATGTTTATGAAATGATTATGGTAGAGTAATGGAATGATGAACTAGTAGCTAACAGTGATAAGCTAAGAAAAGTTTAAAATTGGCATCACATTGATTCACCCCGCCCCCCTCTAAGTGTCTACACAAATCAATAATATTTGCCATGGTTTCTTCATCCCAATAATCTCCAATATTCACAAACTTTGGTTCCTCCTCTGTACCAATATTGACCTTATGAATCTTCAATGGCTAGTGAACCTTGTTTATCGACATATCTGGTGCCACGATATCCCGACTTCCATCGGATTATAGAATGTTGATATTCTTAGGGTCATCTCCATCATCAGGTCCTCCTATTACATCATAACACTCCATCATCCACTGCATCATTGGTGCTTCATGTGGGTCTACAGGATATGAAACTAGAACTACCTTCAAAGCAACACCACGAATATGTTGTAGCACACTATGAATCATGGGATCAACATCCTCAAAGCTGAAGGTGTGACTAAAACTAATTGACAACTCCTCCCATGTCTTGATCCCTCTGCAAAGCTCAGTTGATACATACCATTGTTGCATCATTTAATCCAATGTGTGCATAAAAGCATGTACCCACTCATTCTTTGGTCATGACACACACATGGTTTGACATGCAAGCAAATGATCATTAGGATAGTTATGCCCATCATATTTCTCAGCTTGGTACCATTTTGTTTTGTTGAAGCAAAATTCTACCAACTTACGACATAGTGGCCACCCATTGATCGATTTCTTATGTGTTTCCCACCACCATGCTGGAGTAGGATTTGATGATTCATCTAGTTCCATTAGCCTCTATGGTTCTGACACCCTATCTTTAAAATTAGTCAGAAATTCAGGTGAATCAAGGAATCCCAAATATGTTGGTAACTCAACAATCTCTGTTGTGACTCGATGCAATGACTAAGTGATTCTATCACACTTCCAAATTGATATCTCATGCATCCAATTCTACCAATTCTCTAATGCATCATTGGAATATGATGATGAAGAGCTAAGTGATTCTGTCGCACTTTCGAATTGATACCTCATGCATCCAATTCTTCCAATTCTCTAATGCATCATTGGAATCTAATGATGAAGAGCTAGAGCTTTTCTGGCCTAGCTATCCGCCTACAATAGGATGGATGCAATCCTCTGAAATATGGTATGCATGGTCCCATCCCCCTACAATCTCTTCTTTAACTAGTTCGACATACCTTCTTCATTTGCTTGGAGCCATCGGGGCTATGAATATGATATCATGGTTCTTAAAAGTAATCACACTCTTCTTGAATTTGATCACTCCCAAGCTATCATTATCCCATCCAATATCCAACAGTGTGGGAAACGAGCTTCCTTCATCAACAATATTGATACATCAAAATCCGTGTATGTCCACATTCATTTGACTTCCACCGCTAGACGCGGTACTCACCCAATATTCGGTGTCACCCTGGCTTGGTTAACCAGTCGCACCTGTACGGGGGACAAAACTAGTTGTCATCTCCACATATTTTCCCATGTCTTCTTCTCTAGAATTTTGAAATCCGAGCCTAGATCCACAATAACTGAATCTACCTCATAATCCCCAATCTAGATATTCATTCTCGTTTCTTTCCCATTTTTCTTCTTATGCAGGAAGTTCACAACATAATCCTTATGCACCCTTTTTGGTCGATGCAATAAACTCGCAATCTCATATATTGCATCAATATCTTTTGCTAGTGATAGACAACATTCAAAGAAATTTTGCAATGTACCATGCTACCGCAATGGTCTTGCTACGAGAGTGGAGAAAAAAACATGTGGCATTGTGTAAACATAAAAATTAACTGGTTCTCTTCTTATGGTGTCATGTGCTTCAAAGAACATACCCTTCTCAGAGTTGATGTCAAATTGCACCTTCTTCCTTCCATCCAACCAGACTTGTGGAATCGAACCATCATCTCCTGTTGTCGCATCTCCATGAGTAATAACAACAACATCAACAGACTGAACTCTGGGTTCTACTGAGATCTTCCCAAATATCATTCCCTAATTCTAGTTAGGTGGTGGATTCAATGGTTGGTTCACATTCTAATTCTTTTTTAGTGGTGGAAGAACATTCTTTTCTTTCCACTTTGCAATCAAATACAAAAAATCTTCTATTGAATGATCTGCAATAATACAATAAGTACATTACGAATGTAGGTTGGGACAATCTCTCTAGTAATGTCCTAGTACACTACACTTATAAATTTTTATAGGTCTGCTACCTCATCGTCCTACTCAACCAAAACCTCTGCCTCGTCCTCCATAGAATCCTCCTCGAAAGCATCCTTATTGTTGATACTGTGGTTGATTGAACTGTTGCTTTAGCGGGGGATTCTATTGTGGTTACACATACTATGGCTGAGTATACTATGGATGTTGTAGAACGTACTGTCTTTATTTATACTGCGGCTATAGTGGAGCAAACTGTGACTGTGGTACAAATTGTGGTTACGGCTACGACACAAATTGTGGTTGTGGTTGCACCTGTAACACCTACGGTGGTGGTCTCTCCACTGATCGATGTTCTTCTCTTTTCACATAATATGCATCAATTGTCCTATCCTAGATCAAATCATATGCTCGATAGTCTTTTTCTTCATGACCAACAGATCGACAAAACGTACAATACAAGTTCATAGGCTTCGATACTATCTTCTGAATATATACACACTCTTTGTGTTGATGTCCATGAACTTGAAATATGAGAAACCATGGCATGCTTCCATTTCTTAATGGATTTGGATCTCGTGACAACATGTAATTTCGAAAATCTAGGCACTGATCCTTATGATGTCCTTCCCCATGACATTGAGTACACCATATTTCCTCACGATGCTCCCTTCCCTTCTTGATATCTTGCAATTGGATCGTTGAGTTCGCTAGTTGCAATTGAATCTTATTCATGCCAACTCTAGTCTCACTAATAGGTGAAGCTTCCATCTTCATCGTGATCGCCAGATCCTCTCTCTATGTCACAATATTTTGTTGCATCAAGGGCATCCTAATATGTGGTTCTAATGCCGCAATGAACCACTCCTTGTGTTGTACATCATTGATCCTAAAAATAACTTTCACCATCAATGTCTTGAAATGCTAATCAAAATCCTACACAATTTCATTTGGATATTTCTTGATTTCCTTTAGCTCCATGAAATATTGTGCCTCATATTTAGTCTTTCTGAACTCTTTGATTAATCTAGACTTGATCTTTGTCAAAGTATTCGCTAGATTCCTTGTGGGAACTTATACAAACTTCATGTACCAGTCCAATGCGCGACCCCAAATAATTGTTGCCAATCGGCCTTTCTTAACATCACCGTCTTGAGCTTCCTTTATAGTTGTTGGATCAAATCTGTAATCCAACAAGTGGGTTCTCCTCCTTGAAATTTTTTCTTCCAATAGGTCGATTGCCCCAATCACTAATACAGAATGATCATAAACTCAAAGAAAAAATACTTGTAGAGATCAGAATACAGGAACCTTCCCAGCCACTCTTCTGCCATTAATCCATGTTTTTTATTCTCTTCTGCTACAAATTCTTGAGCCTTCTAGTCGAACCAATCTTGAATCTCCAGTCTTGTCGGATGCCACAACATGTCCTCCTTCTCTTCTCCTTGCACTATGGTACTGGAACAAAACCATTTGTTGACAAAGATCCATCGACAGGGGTTCACTCTTTGTCAGCACCCTTAACTCAGCAATCTACCTGAGCACTGACCCCGACAGGTTTTACCCTGTACAGCAACACCTGCGGAGTAGGTGAGGTATCACATGATATGTTCAAGGGAGAACTGTTGGAACCATGTTTCCACAGTAAGAAGGATGGTTTTTACTTCTACTTTCTACTATGGAAACATTACTTCAGATATCCAGACACAAGTTTATTATCACAGATCCATACCATCAATCATCAAATCACCTTAATATATTTCGATTGCAGCAAGATAATTAATCATAAACAAGTTGATCACCATAACATGCTTTAAAAAAAAACATCGCATCATTTAGGAAGAACCATCACATCACAGTATCAGTTCATTCACATCAAAAAATAGGTAAAACAAGAAAACAGGAAGACATAAAAGCACAGTGTTTCCATCAAAACTCCATCATATCATAATACTTTCGCATCAAAACAGATTCTCAAAAACATCTCCATAGTTGCGACAAATACACAATATTCTTTCGTAGAGCACAATTCAACATAGCATCATTACATTCATCCTTCCATTCATTGATCAAAATATTCTCTCCAAGATTCACCAAAAGTTCCATCAACATTACAATCCTATCTCTATTTATAGTCTTATGCCTTTACAAAATGGTCCACTTAGATCAACTTCCTAACTACTTTAGACCAAAAACTACAAAATAATGACCAATTTCTACAAAATTATGACCAAGCCAAATCTTTGTCGACTTTCCCTCCTTGCACGCCATCTTTTTCCTTGCACATCATCTTCGATCTTGCGCATCACCCTTGGTGCTGCAAAACTTAAATTCATCAAAACCTCCTACCAATAGTCTTTCTTTCAGGATTAATCTTCCTTGTGCCTTCCAGGATGACAATATGGTGTTTTTCAAGAAGTCTGAACATTTGATCTATAGTTTTCTTCATATAACCTTTCTCTGAATGGTTTTCTTTCTTATAATAAGAACACTTGGTATTTTCAAACCTCTTCTTGTCCTTCTTGGAACCCAAGGATCCATCTGATGGAACAAGCTCATCCTTTGGATAAAATTCAGTGTTTCTCTTATCCTTCCCTTTCTCCTTCCCTTTTGCTTGTGCATTCTTTGTCTCCCGAGCCAAAAGAGATAGATAGTTGGAGGATTTTAGGGCTCCCATCTGGATCAACTTATCTTGTTCCTAGATGAAGGATTCAATGAATGCATCAAGTGAGGGAATTCACTAGTTTGGGGTTGTCAGTCTCCCAGATTGGAAGGTGAACAAAAAGACTAAAATTCAAGGCCAAGCTTTCTCAGAATGAATAGCACCATCTTCTCATCCTTCTTGTCAATTCCAGCTCATTTGTATTGCATGAACAAAAACTTGAATTTGGTGAAAAAATGTTGGATGGTTTTGAAACTGTTGGGTTGAATATCAATCAATTCATTCTACAAAATGTGGCCTCCTAGATCATCCTTCTTTTAAACAATGATTCGATACTAAACCATACTTCCCTTGGGGTTTTTAATCCATCAAGGAAGAGCCTCTCTGTGTAGATATGAATACACATGAAACCAAAAGATTCATCCAATTTGTTCAGGTACTTTGATTTCTCCAAATCTTGTTGGGGTTTGACCTCCTTTCCCATTGTGCCCATATACATACCGTTGTTGCGCAAGACTATATTTGTATCTCCCCTCCAATCCATGTAATTGAAAGGTGTGAGGGTCCTTAGTTTCAAGGCAAAGTGATTCTCCATTTTCTAGCTTCTGGATAAACTCAATTCTTCACAACAATTGAGTTTCTCCTGTAATCTTATGAGAATTGTAACAGAGATAAGAATAATAATGGAAGGAAAAAATGAATCAGAAACATAAGAGAGAAAAATCAATTGGCATAAACTCCATCTAATTATTATTCATCAATAAGGTTACATTTATAATACATCTCCAAGGGAGAAATTCATGAGCCTAAAGAGGCAGTTGAACTCCACACATGTGGTCAGATTAAATAGCATAGAAACCATCATTGGACATATTATCCAGTCATAACTTCTGAAGTAGATTAGTTAGTAGAGTGTAACTGACAATAGTTGGACCAAGAAGGAACATTATCTGGTTAACTAATGATAACTTGAATGATGGAGGACACATAAGAGGTGCTCGGTTGACTCTTAGTGGTTGTTGGAGCTCAAACTAACTCAAGTTATGAAATCAAGGCTATTTAACTGAAGGTAAGCTCCTAAATTATAGGAACTAACTTAATTGGGCCTAAAATCATGCATGAGTGCACATTAACTCCTAGAAACAAGGAAGAGGGTGCATATGAGGAAAATGAGGCTAATAACGATAAAACAATAGTCCAGAGTGATCAATATACTGAGGACTATACACTAGGTGGTCAACTGATAATGGTCTAAGCACTAGGAAATCAAATAAATAATTAATGTTAATGTCTAGGTGGTTTAAATTCCAACACCTCCCCTTAAGAATAGATTATGTGAGGAAAAACAAAAATTAGGGCCCAGCAACAAAGGATAAGGTCACCTTTTACGTTGTTCACCCATGTAAATTGAGAAAAAAGGAAAAACCACATGGAGAAAATCCTTGCTAAAAAATGGACATGAGATAGACTATAAACAAACAGCTCCAAATCCAAGTAGGTGTGAACTTATTAGATGTTTGGAGGGATCTTCTTCTTCGGAAGAAGTGGTTGTTGCTCCCATGTCTGGTTCATGTGTTGGATCTCTACATAGTATGCATGAAAATGAAGGTGCTCACTAGACTTGAACTTCTTGAGATTAGGTCCAAATGAGGATTGAGATGCTAGATCCATGAAATTTTAACCAATATGTGGTCCAAATAAACTAAAATTAGCTCCAAGTGAATGGTTGTGTTCTCCATATTCAGTACATATTGAATGAACTGAGCGAGTCAACATAGAGGAATACATAGGAAGCAATGTTATAGTGAGAGTGAGGGTGCAACCAACAACTAAAAACTTTCATCTAACCTAAAAAACATCCAATTGATCAAATAGTGTTCCATCATCCAGTGAAGTATGGATAATATCAAGAAAATATGACTTATTATCTTCAAGATTTGAATTACAAGAATGATTTGAAAATAGAGGGAGTTGAAGATAGTTGATTTCTTCATCAACAAGAGTAGTTTAAATGTCTTCTTCATGCATATTAGCTTCATTAGAATCAATAAACGAAGAAGGATTCCCTACAAGGCCCGACTTTCAACAATTCGAAACTATGTTGAGATTGTTTCCAAGCTGAGTTCTTCATCAACAAGAGCAGTCCAAATATCTTCTTCATGTACATCAGCTTCATGAGAAGCCACAGGAGAAGAATGAGTCACTACAAGGAGACTTTCAACAATTCAAAATGTATAATTTGTTGATATTCATGACATAATTTCTTTTCAAATTCGGGAACAATTTCGAATTCAAGAAGTTGTACATCTAAATCAAATCATGTATGTAAGCTTAAATAAAAATTCAAAAACATCATGATGTCTTATTTCTAATTCAATCACAACTTCTACTACAAGCAAATAGTCAAATTCTGTCAAAGACCCATTTTGAGCTATTGAAGAGATATTTAAAATCATATATGGAGTTTGAACTATCTCATTCTGTGGAGTGAGAAATGTCTATCCAAAATGGATGGTACAAACAACTGTGATATCTTTGAAAACCAATAATTTCCATATAATTTTCTTACAAAGAAAACATTGAAAGCCCTCAATCTTTTTAGCACCAGAAAGTTAGCAGAGTTAAAGTTATTTAAGGTTTTTAACAATACAATCATTTTCATTATGATAAACTTCATTTTAACCATTTTATGGGCTCCAAGGTTTCATCTTTGGCATTACTTTTACTTTCAGCCACATATATTACTTTAAGTAGAAAACGCATTACAACAACAAGCACAGTACAAATTGTTTGTACAACTAGGCAGGGTATGTAAGGATAGTATAACCAAAGTCTGCCATGAATGAATACCTCTAACACTGCCCATTTCCAGATCATCAACTACTTTTGTATTACCTGGCTGTAGAGTTCAGCTGTTTTCCGATAAATTATAACTGTTATTGTTATTTAAAAAAAGGATATTACCAAACAATACACACTAGATTGAAAATACATGTTCGTGTTCTATTGCTTCACCCAATCGAGACCGTGCTTACAAGACACCGACCTCTAATGGACTCTGTAATGCCCACTTCTAATGGTTTTGTATGATTTGTTCTGAAATAGGGCGTTCACTTCTTACCCAAAGTTCAGAACTTATCTCACACCTCTTATAAAAATTCATTTTAAGTTTCCACTTAATCTAATTCTGAATAAATGAGGAAAATGCTCTCCATTGTAGATCACCAACTATGAGATTTGGGTTCCAAATAGTTTCCTGTTCACTAAGGAAATTGTGTTGATAAAATTCGCAATGAAGATTGCGTTCTCTATCACAACAATTAGTATAAATGGAAGTGAAGTAAGAACTTTGTAGAGATTTGATATTGTTGACCCTTGAGTAAACATTCCATCTTGAATGATACCCATTGTTCTGTTAAATAAATTGAGTAAAATTTTACTATGCAGGATATCGATTGAATAGTAATGATTCTCTGCCACTATTCTGTTAATCTTGTCGTTATCCTGTATATATATTGTTGTCTCGACTCCTATGTATATATGTTTGTGTGGTTTTACATATATCTGTATTCGGCATTAGTAGCCTCAGGATTTTCAAAGTTCAGAATTGCATATTTTCCATCTGATTTCAATGGGGAGATCGTTTGCAAAACACTCACGACCATTCATTTGATTTTCCATGTCATCTGCATGTTTAAAGTATAGGAGGAATAGAGGATTTTGTGCTACTAATTCAATGCACTAATCATACGTATGATCAGAGTTGTTTTTCTTAATGTATGAATGTTGTATTTGGAATCCCAGTAGTGGTTTTCTTCCAGTAATGTAGGGAAATCATTTTGGCATAGCAGTCCTTAGCATTCTCTCTTGGGCTCTCTACACTTTGTAATTCGAGAGTTGCCATGGTTATCTGGTTAGTGAACTTTCTTTAAAACTGTAGAGACTCCATACTTCATATCAAAATTTCAAACAGACTGCAACCTGAAATATTAGATAATATAGAATTGGCAATGGCCTTGACAATGGATGGATTACTATGTGATGCCACAGAAAAGTAAAAGAAGAAATTTTAGTTGTTGGAAAGAAGGCAGAAGGGAAGCATTAATACAGAAGGGGGAAACAATAGATCTCTTGTGGTCAAGCTCTCTTACCACGTGTAAGAACTAGATGTATCTTCCCAAAAGGTTCTATATTATGGCTTAAATTTCTATGTTGCTCGTCATAAAATCAGAGTCACAATATAATGTATCTATTTCTTTCTCTTTCACCTGCAACTGATTTTTGAGTTGATGTGATGTCTATTCAAGTGTGCTAAAGCAATAGCAGGTAACCACACAAACGGAATAACTAATTTCATCATCAACTACAGTATCATGTATATGCTTCTCGGCCAATATTTGAATACAGCCATTTCAAAAAACAAGACAACAATTTCAATTTTTTAAACTTACCTTTCCAGAAGCTCCTATTGCTTCACCTGTGCTTACAAGTTTCAAGAGCAAAGTTGATCAGTTAGCAATAAACAGAAATTTATCTTTCTGTGCAATAAATATTGACAAGATAGTCACAACAAAATGGAATGTTCTTGAATCGAACAGTTCAATACAACATCCAACTGTAATAAAAAGCTTTATTTTTAAATACAACATCCAATACACATAAATGTACTAAAATTATTATACTAAAAATGATTTATAACATTGCAAATGCTACTAAAACTCAAAAGTTGGACTATGACACTGCAAATGCTACTAAAATTCAGAAGTTAGACTAGACAACTTTAAATCACACAACAAATAACTAGGATAGCTAATCTGGTTCAAATCTCCACGGTTGTTGCAGATACGTCCATCATGCCCACAAATCCTTCCTCATCACCACCATGACGGTTAACTTCAATCCACAGACTGCTTATCGGGTTAAACATATAAGTGATGTGCATCCGTAACACCGGATCATAGGTGCTTACAAAAATGCAGTCGCGCCACACTGTAGCAGACATTAAGAGGTAAACACGTTGAGGAAAGGAAACCAGATGAGCCCAAACGTTGTTCTCACGATCATACTTCATCACATGTTGTTTTTCAGTGAAAACGTACAAGTTGCCAGAACAAGAAGC
>LPNX010048216.1:0-11956 GCA_001517045.1 Pseudotsuga menziesii
ATAAATAGTTCTAAGTTAATTGATCCATTATTAAAAACTGTATCAATCTTATAGGGGCTAATTATTAGATGTGAAAATTTCCTTTGAAATATTGGAATACAAAGTCATATAGAAAGGACCAATCTCCCATTTGAAATTTTCTATTTTTGATGAATTTTCATTTTATTTTGTATGTTGTTTTTGCACAGCTGAAGTTTAATGTAAGTCATCTTGTTCATTGATCCAATTTAGATGATGTGTTGAGATTCAGTGAGGTTTAAACCAACTTGTAAAGCAGTCCTTATTGTTAGTATTTCAAAATAAATTGGAAACATGAAATTCTTACCATAAATAATCTCACAGGGAGTAAAACCAATAGTATTTTTTCATGTAGTTTGGTAGCCCAAAGAGCTTTAGGAAATTGATTGACTTAGTCACGGAGGTGAGCTTGTACAACATTTGTGATCATAGACTACAACACCTTATTGGTATTCCCAACCAGAGTTGGAATTTGGCGGGCATTTGCCCGTTTTTGGTGATTTTTCCCGTCAAATACGGGTAAAAAAATTTCAAAATCGTTTTATTGGACGGCCACCGTTTTTCATAAACCGGCAATTTGACGGTTAAAAATAAACCCAAAACGTCATTACGATATTATGATGTGTTGACGGTTTAATTTTCGGCCAAAATGTCATTAGGCCCTTAAACAAGTGGCAGTGGGCAGTACTGGGCAGTGGGCACCATGGCAGCCTGGCAGGGTTGGATGGTGACACGGGTGAATTGAATTAATATATTAATCAGTTTAACGACTCAAGGAACAAGTTACAAGTTACAACCTGAAGGCTGAGACGGTAGACGGTAGACCTCTTTGCCGCTCTGGAGTCCGCATGACTCGCAGTCTGACAGGATTTCGAATTCGAACCATCGGTTAATGGCACTGGACGCCGGGGGGAACTTGGAACTGGAAGGCTAAAGCCACAGACTGGTAGCCTAGTAGGTAGTGTGCCATAATGCCATTGAATGTTGTAATATTGAGGATTCAGCCTTCAGGAATGAGGGTCGACCAAGGTGTACAATAAAGGTGGGGAAACAACCCCTTTTACCCACATGACCAACAAGACCAAGGACATTAATCTGTTCTCTCTCAAGGTATATTCTCATCTGTGTTCCATATATTTTTATCATCATTGTATGAGGAGAAGTCACGAAAACATGTATCATGACTTCTCAAATACACATTATAGGAGGTTTGTATAGTGAAAGGGTGTTTTTCGATATATTTCTATCTCATAACTTGCGGCCATGAACTTGTACCTGTGCACTATATTTAGCATGTATTGGCACTTGCTTGTTTACATCCCTATTGGGATTCAGAAGACAAAAAAAGCTTCTGATCTAGTTTATTTGGAGTGGGATGTAGGAAAATAATGCCACTCCCTTACTAAGGTGAGAAAGAAAATCCAAACCGAATATTTCAGATATACTAGCAACCCAGAGCATTTGCAGACCTTGCACAGGTACAAATTCCTTGATCAAGAACTTGTGGATAGCGCTCCCAAGTTTTGAGATAGAAATATATCAAAAAACACACTTTCACTGTACAAAACTCCTATAATGTGTATTTTGTTCAAACTGGGACAAAGAACTTCAACAATGTTTACCAATTTCACAAACCTCAAGAGAAAGATTCATCATATATATAATGAAAGTACTGCTGATTTAAAAGCCATTCACCACAATAATATTTGGAAAAATAAGGTCTGATATAATTTATCTCATAGCTGGAATCTTCACAAAACTCCTATAATGTGTATTTTCTTCAAACTGGGACAAAGAACTTCAACAATGTTCACCAATTTCACAAACCTCAAGAGAAAGATCCATCATATATATAATGAAAGTACTACTGATTTAAAATCAATTCACCACAATAACATTTGGAAAAATAAGGTCTGATATAATTTATCTCATAGCTGGAATCTTCACAAAACTCCTATAATGTGTATTTTCTTCAAACTAGGACAAAGAACTTCAACAATGTTCACCAATTTCACAAACCTCAAGAGAAAGATCCATCATATATATAATGAAAGTACTACTGATTTAAAAGCCATTCACCACAATAATATTTGGAAAAATAAGGTCTGATATAATTTATCTCACAGCTGGAATCTTCACAAAAATTATAACCGCTTACACAACATACGTGGATCACTAGTTGGTGAAAGAGTAAACACTTGGTATTGGCTGGTAACTATAGCATGGGCTGGAAAAACTTTAAAACACCCTTTCACTGTACAAACATTCTATAATGTGTATTTTCTTCAAACAGTTTGTCTAGAATAAAGAACTTCAACAATGCTTACCAATTTTAGAAACCTCAAGAGAAAGATCCTCCATATATATACTGAAAGTACTGTAGCTTTAAAACACATTCACCACAATAATATTTGGAAAAATAAGGCCTGATATAATTTATTTCAGACGTGGAATCTTCACAAAAATGATAACCACTTACAGAGAAAACAAGGATCACTGGTTGGTGAAAGGGTGAGCATTGGGTATTGGCTGGTAACTATAGTATGGCATGGAAAACCACCCTTTCACTATACAGGCCTCCTATAATGTGTATGTGTAGATGTATTAAAACACATTCACCACAATAATATTTGGCAAAATAAGGCCTGATATAATTTATTTCAGACCTGGAATCTTCACAAAAATGATAACCACTTACAGAGAAAACAAGGATCACTGGTTGGTGAAAGGGTGAGCATTGGGTATTGGTTGGTAACTATAGTATGGCAAGGAAAACCACCCTTTCACTATACAGGCCTCCTATAAGGTGTATGCGTAGATGTATTAAGGGTTTCATTCTTCTTTTTATCAATAGATATGGCTAAGGATAAGACCTTCCCATAACCAAAATTAACGTTACTCCCACCTTGGTATATTGTCCTTTTTCCTATAACTGAAAGTCAATGTTGTAAGGCTGCTATAGGATCCCCCTCACTATTGTAGCATATAGTTCAGAACTTCAGGTACTGCTGAAAAGAGCCTGTTGTAGCTCCAAAACGTTTCCTAACTTGCTGTAGATTACTGTTGATAAGGAGGAAACATGAAAAAAATTAAATAACAGTCTTATTACGTAAGACTAACTCATCAAAACTGTTGCAATACATGCCCAGGATTGCATCAAGTGCCCGAGTTAATTTCTCCTATCTTTTGAACTACACCAAATCTCATAAACGCGTTTCCAGTCCACCTCTGATATGTCAGGACCTGTTAATGAAACACGCATTAATGCATCAAGCGTGTTAATTGACAACCTTGTTCTCCTTATATCTTTGATTACATTTTGTTTTGAAAACCCTCGTTCACATGCAACAGTGCTTGCCGGAATGACAAGGATTGCTTGCCATAATTTTAACATATTTGGATACCTAGAGTGCCAATCTTTTATTTGAGAAAATACCTTCCATGCATCTTTCATAGGGAATCTTTCTCCATTTAAATGAAGAACATCAATAAATTCATACAATTCTGTTTTGCAAGCTGCAATGTCAAAAAATGGTACATTATCACCTTCATTGCATAGTTTGTGCTGCAAATGCGAAAACAGTCTTTCAAGCCATTGTTTTGCATTAGTTTCTCTCACATATAAATCTGATGGATAGTGGCAAGGGCTAAACAATCTTGCTGCATTAAATAGATGAAGATCCGGGAATCTTGAATTGAAGGTCTCTATCAATACTTGGACATAAATCCTTGTAAATTGTATGCAACTATCAAGAGAGCCATCGATACGTGTTGCCATCAGTTGTGACATGTGCTCATCCGGGATTGGAATATACAACAAATCATGTCTGTGTGTAATCCCCTCTTTGTTAGTATTTTCAAGGAATCCATCTCTGGAGTCTTCTAAGAATTTACTAAGATATGTTGCACCATTTGTAAAAGAATCTAGCCTACAAAAATACCTCTTAAGAGTATTTAATGTATGATCAATAGTTATTCCAAGCGTGGTGACATCTATGTTATCTTCTTGGAATTTTCTGTTTAGTTTGTTCAACTCTATCAAAACATCAGCAAGCATATTTAGACAGAATTGAACTGAGAAAATCCTTGCCTTGTGATACCATGAATTTTTTCTTTCTTTTTTCCACATGCTCAAAATCGCAGGCATCAATGTAACAAGCCTTTCAACTACCTGTCCCCTAGATAACCATCGAATCCCATGGATTTGAAGAACTTGCAAGGATTCAAATTCCATTACTTCTAGTAAAGAAATGAGTTCATTATTTCTCTTTGCTGAATTTCCTACCCATGAATACACCTTATTTGCAAGTTTTTCAACAAACAAGAATTCCGGTATCTTTTTTGAAGCATCTGATGCTGCAAGTGCCCCGTGATGTGCAATGCAATGAGTACCAATAAAATTTGGCAAATCATTCTTTAAAAACGTGACAAATCCATTTTCACTCCCTAGCATAGATGAAGCACCATCAGTAGAAACTGCTATTAAATTTTCATTTTGCAATTTCCTTGTTTCTTTTAGACTGATAAATGTATCATAAATGGGTTTTCCTTTTCCATCAGGCATAATGATAAGTTTCATAAACTGTGATATTGGAGGCCCTAAGCTTGCTGAGTCCAAGTAAGTAGAATAAACAACAAGATGTTGTTCCAAACTGTTATCTATGCTTTCATCCAACATTATAGAAAAAAAAAGGGCTGTCCAACATTTTTTTAGATTGCATCTCTTCAAGGTAATTTGAGATACACTCAATAAATTATGTGGTAGCCTTCCTATTAAAATAGGAACAATAATCTACTCGATTAGGGATGTTTGGAGTCTGCAAGTGCATCTGAAGTTGACAAAGATCTTCGTAAGTAGCAATTGCAATATCCTTTTTTGCAATAAAATCTGCTAATTTCATTGTGGTTATCACCTTGTCCTTGTTGGCATCATTCATACACATAATGTGTTCTGGAATGGACTTTGTCAATTTTTGAGTTTCATACAAATTTTTTTGAACTAATGTTTGATGAATAAATGATTTTGAATGAGTTGCCACAGCATCATACTGAATTGTCTTGCATCCAGTGTCAATACCCCATGGACCTTGAGCTTTGTATTTCTCACAGAGCTTGCATTTCATGTGAGTAAGGCCATCGACAACATTGATTGCATAGACCCAGGGGTGTTTGATCTTCCAATCTTCTCGAAATTCACGTTTCCATGAGGTCTTCCTTTTCCTCTCACTACTACAACCACCCTCTTTATGACCAAACATTTCTAAATCGTCAACAAGGTCTACATCTACGTCTTCATTAGTTTCATCATTCAGGTCAGGTATATCATGCAGGTCAGGTATATCATTCAGGTTAGGGATAGATGGAATATCATCAGCATTGGAGGATTTTGGCATTGTAGAACAGCCATAAAATTTGTCCAAAGTCGATTGCCCCTTCTTTTTTGGAGGCATTTCTAGTGAAACTTTATACCTATAAACAATAACAATAACAATAAAAACAATAAAAAACATGTTTTAAGCAAGGGTAAAAGGGATAAACCACAATGAAAATTCCACAGTAATATTGTTATTGATATAATTAACTGTAATAGCAAAGAAAAAACAATCATTTTACATACAAACAAACTTGAAATATTGTTACAACTTTTGGCATTTTCCCGTTTTATTAAACGACTGAAGTCTTTCAATGGTTGTAATATATGCTAAATACTTTGTGCGAAGTTTTGTTGTCTATAATACCATTGATTGATTTACCCTTATGGGAAGGTATCTTGTGGGCTTTGATTTTATTTGAGTATTTACTTAAATTTTAAAATTAATGTAGTAGGAACCTCCTGAAAGTCTGTTAGGAAACAATTATAGCATAGAATCTTGTTAATAAGGGCAATGACCTAGGTGTCTTCTAAATATCCGCACACCACAACCAAATTCATTGTTGTTTGGGGTAAGGTATTTTGCCAGATATGAGCTTATTTTACAGCTAATAGGGACTTATGCTGATTTAGTATGTCTTCATGAAGTGGTATTCCATTCTAACAGTTATATTGTGTAATTACACATGCATGCAAGCTACAGGCAGGGCTACAATTCAAGATCAGAGCACACAATATACAAATGGAAGCACAGATGATTAAAGCAAGATATAATGTAGGAAAACACTCTTTACCAGTTTATAATTTAACCTGCAAAGTATTTACATGTATGCCTTAATCAGTTTTTACTGCTGTTATAAATTGTTGGATAAATATTCTTTTCAAGACACCCAAAATATGTTCGTGCAGGGATAAGTCTTGCTTATACTTACAATGAGGTCTTACCAACACTGAAGCCCAAAGGATTTGCTAAACTTTTCTTTGTTTCCCTTTCACTCATTTTTATAGAGTTAGAGAATATCTCTCCTTTTCCCCCAAAATCAAATTATATTCCTTCAACGTCTCCAACACCTCACACCTACAAATCATTAAGGTGTTGATTCACAAACAATAGAGTGCTATTAAATTGGTCACGTGGTGTATATTTAGATTATGGACCTCTCAACTAACAAATCGACAAGATCATGGCATATTTTGGCGGGACTCTTGAACATAAATGGTTGAAGTTTGACCAGATGGAAGGCAGCAGCATGGACTCTCTCCTACGTCCAAGTTGCACTCTTCTCTTATGACCCAGTGGGGATCCTAGTCGTCTCACAATGCTGTGATTTGATGGATGAGGGATTTTCCCTCTCCCCTATCTTTTGTTTCTTGCATGGTTTGTTGGAATCAGAGAGGGAGCATGATGCAACTTGTTCCTCCAAGGTCTCCATAACACCATCACTCTTTCACTTGGGAATTAACTAACATTGTGCTTATCTTCATCTATAGCACCCTCATGGTACTCAATGTTGTGTTTTATGGTCTTGTTGGACTCTCCTATCTCACCTTTCATCTCAGATTTCTTACTAAAATTCTACGGTCGTGCTGGGCTAATGAATCTTATAAGTGCTGGCCCAGAAGATCTAAGGCCTGGTAATTCATTATATCTTTGTATAGAGCCATTTAAATCCTTTCATCTGCATCTCAGACCTAGTTTTAGATAGGTTTGTAGTTGAGATTATATTCAATGGATTTTTTATGTTAAGAATACAGTTCGCTTCTATCTGCAATGAATCCTTACAGGTTTTTTTTTCCTTTTGGTACAGCCATATTTAGGTCTCTATTATACGAAGCCTGTGGTAGGATGGTAAATCCAATTTTGGGCTCTGTGGGTTTACTATGTTCTGGGAATTGGCAACTTTGCCAGGCAGCGGTAGAAATCATTCTGAAAGGTTGCCCTATTCATCCCATAATAGTGGACTCTTCAGGCATTCAAATGCCAACAGAACGTTGCAACACAAATCCATCAGTTCGTTCTACATTGATGGAAACAATCACCAACGAGCTCCATAAAGTAAAGACCAAAGGCCGATTCAAGCGCAGAAAAGGCACAGCCAAAGATTTGTCGCTGAACAATTCTGATGCAGAGGATCTGGTACCTTCTCAGGTATTTAATCTAAGAGGGCGCAGGTGTTATCCTGGTGAATTCCAGGCAACAACAACAATGGACGGGACTGCGAACAATCTTGTTTCTAGCGATTCGAGTAGTGAATCGCTTGAGCATTTTGATGATCCAAGAAATCACAAAGAAGCAGAGATCGAGGGCAATATATCTAAGGGCATGAATTTGGGCATTGTCAATGGGAACTCTTGTAATGATCAAAACGATCACAAGACTGTCAAGGAATCAGTTTTTGAGATCTCACACCCACAAGCACGCACAAATGCAGTAAGAAATCTGAGCATATTCACCATCTGTGTAGAAGTCTCCAATGCTTTCATGAATACAAATGCAAAACCCACCTAAAATGTCCACTTGTATATGCATCATTGAGGGAAGAAAAAACGTATATTCCACAGTGAAAGCTATAATGTAAATGCCATAATGAAAGCTATTCTAACAATAATGTAATCTGTTTCTTTATATATAAAGAAATGACTTTAAAAAAACAATACATGCATCATATGCTCCACTTTAATTTATGCTCCCCACAGCCATATATATAACATCAAAATTTATTCTTTCAAAAAATGTGAAATAATTCTTCACACGCACATTATCCAAAACATATACAACTGCTAAAATAGAGAATCCATAATGCAGAACTTTCTAGATGCATATCTAGATAAGATATTTCTCTCTGAGCCTCGCTTTTGTTCTTCACATTTGTTCTTGATTGGGAGAAAATAGGTTGGGAGGATTCAAAGATTGGAGATGATTTATCGGGTTGTTTCCCCTTTGGCAGTTTAGGTGATGAGGGTTTAATTTCAATAGGTACCGGTTGCTTGGCAAATGAGTTTGCAGAGATATGAACAGGGGAGGCTTCTGATGCTAGGGTTTTCTGATACAAGGAGGTAGACTCGTTTGTAATATATTTAAAATCATGTAAAGCCTATTACAGGCTCTATTATTTGTGCAAGCTACCATGGCGTAGAGTGAAAGCAAATGGATTTGAAACGGTGATGGACAGGGGTTTCTCGGTGTGAAGTTCAAAGTGTATAACTCGGAGGTCAATTTCATCTCAAAGAAACAAAGCGGCGAATTCTCATATTCGTTTCTAATATTTCCTTTAAATTGACACTTAAGCTATGCTATAGGCAAGGGAAGTGAAAACAAGCTATTTACGGTGAATAGACTAGTTAAGAAAACAATAATTCCATACACAACCGATTCTTGAGCGCTTAACGAAGCTATTTACAGTAATAGCATTGAAAGTCAGATACATACCTAATTCTTGAGCTCTTAACCAACGTTTTGCGAGCTCCAAATCTACCCTTCCGGCTCAATGTCTAATATCTCCTTTGGTGCACTTAATTGTTGGAAGTTCTTGAAATTCAAAGAACCATTCTCTTTAAACAACCTTCGATGCAAGAAATCATGCCGCATTTGGTGCATGAATGGGGACTCCAGATGAATAAGATTCACCAGGCTCATCACGGATTTAGGAAAGCTCTGCAATAAACAATTAAATCTCCATCAATCTCTTCATAGAGATTCGTCCCTGAACTACAAATAAAGAACATTCTTGAAATAACCTTACCTCTAAGTTATTATTAGAAAGATCAAGCTTCACAAGCGTCGATGACAGGTTCTGTATTGTGTCTGACATGCTCTGCAGGAGAAGTCCACTAAGGTCGAGCTTCAGCGAGCCTTTTTCTTGAGAGGCTTGATGCAACAATGCTTCAGTTTTCTTCTCGGCCTCGTCACTCACGGTCCGCAGCATTGAAACAGTCCGAACAGGACCCCGACGGTCGACCCTCATTTCTGAAGGCTGAATCCTCAATATTACAACATTCAATGGCATTATGGCACACTACCTACCAGGCTACCAGTCCGTGGCTTCAGCCTTCCAGTTCCAAGTTCCGCCCGGCGTCCAGTGCCATTAACCGATGGTCCGAATTCGAAACCCTATCAGACTGTGAGTCATGCGGACTCCAGAGCGGCAAAGAGGTCTACCGTCTCAGCCTTCAGGTTGTAACTTGTAACTTGTTCCTTGAGTCATTAAACTGATTAATATATTAATTCAATTCACCCGTGTCACCATCCAACCCTGCCAGGCTGCCACGGTGCCCACTGCCCAGTACTACCCACTGCCACTTGTTTAAGGGCCTAATGACGTTTTGGCCGAAAATTAAACCTTCAACACATCATAATATCGTAATGAAGTTTTGGGCTTATTTTTAACCGTCAAATTGCCGGTTTATGAAAAACAGTGGCCGTCCAATAAAATGGTTTTGAAATTTTTTTACCCGTATTTGACGGGAAAAATCACCAAAAACAGGCAAATGCCCGTCAAATTCCAACTCTGCGAGTCCCATCTGCGACTATAAGAAAACACAACTGTGAAAGTACGACTTTTGATCGATTCTGGAATGTATTCTATCGTGCTTTTTCAGGTCCCCTTCCTGTGTAAATTATGGGAACGAATCATTTCATGGTAATCCTATTATTTCTATTGCCCTGTTCTGCTACTTTATATCAGTTGCTAGGTATTCTTGCCCCCTTGTGAAAAATTAAGGAAAATGGCCTCAGCCATTATTTTTTTCCCATAACCAGATACATTGCAGTAATGACATAATTTTTGCACATTCGTGAGCACCCAACTACTTATCATTCCAATCGTAGGATTGACTCCTTCAAGCTACCTAACCCTTCCTTGTCATTAATTCACAACCCATAATATCATCGTCCTACTTATTGTACTGTGTAGTGCGTGAAGAAGTATTAAAGAAAATAATTCATGGTTAAGGAAGCATGAACCTTTGGTGATTGACTCAAATGTTATGATGATTTGTAGTTATACGTCCATTTCTAGTCAATGGTTATATGTATATGTATGTATGTATGCACGGGTGTGTGCACACATAACTAGTATTGGATATAAATGTATTATGATATGTTTTGTAGCACATGCGGTTTTATTTAATTGTTTTTGATATTTGATGTTTAGTTTATATTATATATAGTTTTGCATCTAATTTCCTTCTATAGTTTTAGATAGTTTTGTCGGATGTTTGGGAAGGTTGAGACCAAGTTACAATTTTAGGCTATAAAATCAAGGTTATTATTCCTGTCTCTTTTTGGTTTAGCCAATCAAGAGATTGAAAAGTTAACATAGGAAGTTTCAATTTCATGCATCAACTGGAGTGTGTTTTGATAAAATGCCTTAGTGTAAGATCCCATAGGGGCTACGCTACATATAGAGCTAAGAAGCCTTTATCTTCAAACAATAAATCAAGAGGTGAAGAATCAATGGTGAATGAGGTTTAGTTTTTAAGAGAATTCCATGGTGACACATTCAAACAATGCACAGCACATGTTGAAAGATAACAGATGGATAACAAGAGGACGATGACTTGTGTTTCTAGGAACGATTATATGAAAGGTATGTTGTTAGTCTTCCACATGTCTAAAAAAATTCATTCTTAACTACTTTTACAACAATGTGTCACTTCAAAGAGAATATTTGTATAGTTGGATTTTATTTAATCTAATGGTTGAAAATGTATCTGACATTTCATCTACTGGATACCTTCCTAAAAGAAAAAGAATTATTCTTGTACACATAAAGGAAGGAGGGGAGGAACAAACAAGCATAAATAGAGGTCAAGTGAACACGCAAGCGTAATCACCCTTTAACTAATAAATCATTACATTAATAAGGGGGCACTAATGAATTAACTCTTCAACAAGAGAGAGAGGGGGACATCGAGCAAACAAAAACCCTAGTATAAGGACCACTATATGTGTGGATGTCCTCATCAACCGTCATGTTAGTGAGGGGGACCACTACATATGCAAATGTTCCCATCAACCACTATATTAGTAAGTGGACCATTACATATGTGGATGTCGTCATTGGTATAAGAATCATGGAATTTTTATGGAAAGTAGGTGAAGGCTAAACATACAAACATAATAACCCTACAACCAATTAAACATAATTTCCCCGAGAGGTGCTCTATAGCCTAGTATGGGGGAGATCTTGTAACGTGATGTAATGTTAGTAAAGTTTGTAACATGTCGGGAAAAAATAATAGTGATAGTGAATATTATCGGAGAGATCTTGTAATGTGATGTAATGTTAGTAACATTTGTAACATGTTGGCAAAAAATAATAGTGATAGTGAATATTATGGGAGAGATTTTGTAACACAAAATAAAAAATAATATCACTTTAGTAAAGTTATTTTTATTAATAAAAAATAAATTTTCTAATAGGCCAAAATAAATGTTGGCCACAAAAACAATATAATATTGGGGAGATGTTGTAATCTTCCTACCTAACAAAACAATAAAAAAGTAAAAATTTAATTATCTTTAAAAAAATATGTGGGTCAAGAAAAAAACACAAAATTGAATTA
>LPNX010048216.1:13707-35947 GCA_001517045.1 Pseudotsuga menziesii
GAACTTGTTATCTATGCTACTTGGTAATAGTTTTTTTTTCTCATTTAAAAAGATTGAGTAATATATATGAGTTCTGACTACTCCTTTTGTATGTAGCTAGTGTTTTTTTTCCAATTTTGAGCAAAGTCTTTTGATATGATGGTTAGTAATTGTGAATTTTGAGGGTAGCTTCTTTTTCAAGACATTTGGGTCTTTAGTTTTCTTGAGATGTTTTAGTCTAGCTGAGATAGATAGCTGAAGGTGTAATCTTTTTGGAAAATTGAAATTATGAATGACACAACTTTTTACAATTTAAAGTTATCTTTTTAGCTTTGAAAAAAATAAACATTAAAATTCAACACTTTTGATACATTACAATGCTTTCTAAATATTACATGGTAAACTTACTTTAAAAATGTAAGTATATATTCATATTGAAAATGTGCATTATTTTCAACACGTTCTAAAGACTAAAAACTTTCTAAATAATACATGGTAGGCATGTTGGTTGGAAATAGCAAGGGGCAGTCCTCAAATGATATATATTCCTTCAGATATGAAAGGGGTGCAACTAATACAGATTTTTAGGGCAGTTTTTTGACATCATAGGGACAACATGTAAGAGTCCTGAAAGGTTAGGAGTTCGAAAAGAATGATAGGCATAAAAATTCACCAACACACCATAAATGAGGAAAATGCATGTGTCAATTTTTTATTGAATGAAGGGACGATGAAGTGAAGAATGTTTTTTAAATCCCACTCGGACAAAGAAATCCTAATGATGTAACAAGATTTGAAGGTAATCTATTGAGGCATTATCTTGTCACCCATTATATTAGCTCATGGAGATGGGACTATATAATATAGGTGTTGACTTCATTTACAAAAACAATTTCATTTTAGGTTTCCAATGGTAATAGTAAGCCATGATAAGCTAAGCTCACTAAGTCAATGAGTCCCATTCCACCATAATGACTGGATCAACCGCAAGAAGGAAACAATACCAAGCCCATGCCAGCTCTATAGACATCAATGAATTATAAGTGAAGGCAGTGTGACTATAGAGGAATTGAATTTGTTTCCAAGCATCAGACTTGAATAATAACTTTTAAAATTTGTCGGGATAAAAAGTGAACGAGTTGATTAGGGACCTAATAAATTACAACATTGGGTCTATGTAGTTGTATGGGTTAAATTAGCATCACTGTACAATAAAATAACCCCTAGCAATCCCATTAGCAAAACCAGCCCATAACCACTACACACCAAGCCTCAACCTAGATCCCCACATTCTACATTGACAAAAAATGCAGATAAGGGCATGAATGTCAAACCTAACAAAAGCCCAATTGAAGAAAAAATCCAAAGTCCAAAATGCACATCCTAATATGTGTTACTTCTTTTGTAACATATTAAATGGTATAACTTCAATAATTAGTGATAACATAAAGAGAAAACATAACACCATATATCCCTTGATAAATAAGTGTTCTTATAACTTATTAAGTAGTATGAATTCAATACCTAGAGATGAATAAAATAGGGAATGAGAATATAACTTGAGACCTTTTACATATTATGGTGTTGTAACATTGAGAGAAAATGGAACTCAAGACCGTGGTGGATTTGTTTCCTTAACCAAAATATCATACATAGATCATTGACATGGCACCCCACATCATTAGGATCTTATTCTATTGATAATGAAATGCAAAGCAACAATGAAACTTTGACATCTTAATTATGTCACAACTTCAAGTGAGAATAGAGCTCAAGAATTTTTACATGTGCAAATATCTCCTTAACCGAGAAACTAAATCGAAATCTCAAGTGAGATACCCATATTAAAAAAATAAGAACGTAAAGAAAAATGGAACTCAAAACATTTTTCTTCTTCTTCTCATCATGATGGTGGAATCCCACCCCTAAGGATAATATTAAAATATTGCTCACTCATTGGGCACATAAAATATAGAATTGGTTTGCTTAATGATAAGTCAATGGCCAACTCACAAGTGACTACCCAACTAGTCAAATTGCCCACTTGATGCTAGCTAGCAATAGGAAGTCAAATCATTTTACTTTTTTTTAGCACAAGGAGTCAACTCATAAGTTGCTACTGGAATAGTCTAATCCTAAACCTTTTACTTAAAATGTAAATGTACATCACCAAATCTCATTAATCGTACCAAAATTAGCACAAACTTTAAATCACTTAATACTCTTATAACTTAGCTTAACCTAAAAACTAAACCACTTTCTAAAAAATATCCATGTGTCAATACCTCCCCATTCAAAATAACAATACAACCTAAATGATATCTTAATAATTCAATGCATTACCAAGCATACTTTAACTCATTTAAAATTAACAAAAAACCACAACTTCTATTGTTCAAATATTTTGAGGAAGGTAAACCAATACCATGAGTATATTGAAAAAACTACACCGAGACTTTGTGGATTTTAAAACAAACAGTAATTTCAAGTCACACTCCATTTTACTATACTTTTACTTGGCCCAATGTATAGTAACTTAAAAAGTTACAATTACCAACATAAGAATTAAAAAAAGGGGCGAAAGTATAGTGACTTAAGAAGTTACAATTACTCACATAAGAATTTAAAAAATATGATTTTAAAAAAGAATTTAAAAAATATGATAAGAATTTAAAAAATATGATTTTAAAAATGACTTAAAGATGTTACAATTAAATGTTACCATTACCAAATTACTAAAGTGCGGAATTTTACTTTTATACAAATAATTTATTAAAAAAAATTAAAATCTTTAAATAAAATATTAATGCCATTATTATCTGATTCTTATTTTTAAATGACAATCACACGACTTGAAAACATGAAGTAAAAAGAAAAAAATTAAAACCTTTTGCATGTAAATGCATTTCTTTTAACTAAATTCTATCATCGCTCCGTAGAGTTTTTTCTTTCTGTGAAATTGCAGCAACGGTAATATCACTCATACTTCCGCGAAAATATGTAACGAAACGTATCTTAAAAGTGAGTTTATAGCTACAACCCGCACAGAATAGTTCAGACATTGAATTGATGCTAAAACCTTCACGCACAATTTTCGTCAGCTTCGTGTATTCACGGCTCTAAATTCGTTAGCTTCCATTTATACTAAAACCACGCACGCAGCAATAAATTCACAAATTATTCGTGAGCTATAAATTCAAAATTAACAGTAAAACGAACGGTATATCATAGAGGGCTTGCGAAGAAAGACCACGTGTGGGGAAGCCCTACGGAGCTGTCACGTCGTAATGTTATCAAAGCACTGGCTCCGTTTGTCGGTGAATGAATTCTTGAGGTGCAGTCGATATTTCTAAAATGCCTCCCCTTACAATCTCAAGAAGTCACTGTCACTGTAGAGAAATGCACGGAAAATCACGGAGGAAGATGCGGATGCGTTGTATTCAAAACCGTGGAAGATATCACAAAGATGCTTGCTCGTCGTATGCCTCGAACACTGAAATTACTGCCTGATTCCCGGTGCCTACTTCCTTCAGAAATGGCTGCCATTCATGCCAGTGTATACTCCCGTCTCTCAACTGCCTCATAAATGGCTGCCATGGCTTCAACCACGGCCTGTTGTATGTGGAAGAGAATGATACATTGACGGAGAGTCACCGCGTGGTGGATTCCCCTGCTGCTACAGTTTGTGAAATACTTGATCATCTTGAATCCTTCGATAAAGTGGGTTCTTGCATCTGCATCCCAGTACGTTCACACAACGAAGATAAGTGGACAGATCTGCTGATCAGATATTTGAAGGCAGACGATAAAGAATTCAGAGGAGTCGTAATTAGAAAAGGCAGAACAGACGCTTCCTCTGCCCTCCAAAACTACAAGAATAGGAATCATGGAGAATGCGATGCAGACGAAGAATACAGCATTGCTTCATTATTTATATTGCCATCGTTGATACGAATATTAATCATTCTCGTACTAACTTTATGACTCAAAGTGGATGGCTTCTCCAGCACTGTGTTGGCGACACGGGCAGTGCAAAATTATATAACAAAAGAAGTTAATATGTTCCCTGTCCATTCGTATCTAAGCAAAGCCGTAGTCAAAGGTAATGGCAATAAGACGAATGCATGCCAAGTGTTGTATTTTAGACACTCTCTTCAAAGACTGACACTGATATCCTTATACCTTTCAGAGACTGGTGTCATCTTGTATTGCATTTTACCTTCGGCAGCACTTGAAAGTTACGATATGATACCGCATTTTATGATAGTCGCAGGCATTTGCATTGCTTTGGTGATGGATGGCATTGCTTTGAAATAAAATTTTCAAATTAGAAGCACGACCCGTTTTGGGCGAAGAATTGGCAGGAGAAAGACGGTTGTGATATGTGTAACCATGGTTTTAGAAATACTTTGCATTGTAGCGTTCAGCCCTATACCATTTGGGATATGGATATATGGTGCTTTGCAATTCCTAGTTTTGATGAAATTTGGAACTGGACTATTCAGTGGAGATTCACCGGAAGATGGTGAACTCACCTGGTGCAATACACACCAAAATTATGGTTATGGTGGAAAGCCCCTTTTATTTTAGTGGGGTTTTACAGTTCTAATTGAAATATATAGTTAACATAATGGTGGGGATTTATGGCTACACATGTTGAATTCTAATTGAAACATAATAATTGTATAGGTATTATAGTGGTAAATCATTTAAAATTTTCCAAACAATGATAGTGACAAAAATATTTGCTATATTTTTAATGTTTAGTTTTAGATTTTTTTTTAAATGCTTAGGTTGAATGTTATTTAAGTTGTTATACAAATTTGTTTTTAGATTACTCTCTCTCTTTATATAAAGTTGAAATTGTGGATATTATGATTCACTCTAAAGATGAAATAGTGATGTTATCATTGGCTTATGATTTAGGATGTTGGTGGTATTAGTTAAAATATGTACTAATGCTAGATCTATGAACAATGCTTCAAATCACCATTCATGACTTGATATGGGTATCCGTGACTTTATCTTCCAAAATTCTCTCTCCCCTTGCCTCTCTCTCACACCCTTCCACTTGATATGGGTATCCGTGACTTTGAACCTCCATATTCGCTCTCCCTCTCACACTCTCTCTCTCTCACTCTCTACCTTTGTCTCTTTCTTACCCTCTTTCCTACCCCCTCCTCTCTATCTCTCTCCCTCCCTTCCTCTCTCTCCATCTCCCCCCTTCTCTTTCCGTTTCTTCTACCCCCCTCACTATAAGCATTCCTCTCTCTCTCTCTCTCTCTCTCTCACACACACACACACACACACACTCACTCACTCGCTCCCACCCTCCCTCTTGCTATCTGTCTCTATCCATTCCTCTCTTCCTCTATCTCTCTCATCCTCTTTTATTTTGTCTACCTCTAAATCTCAACCTCTCTCTCTAAATCTTCTCACTCCCACTATCCACCCTCTTTAACTACACCCCCCCTCTCTCTCCCTCTCTCTCCCCAATATTTTATTAATTCTCCCTCTCTGTCTCTTTATACCACCGTCCCTCTCTCATGCTCTCTACATCTTACTCTCCACCTCTTTCCACCATACCTACACACCTCTCTCTCTTCCTCCCTCTTTCCCACTTCATAAATTCCATACCTCCTCTCCCCCTCTCTCATAACCTTCCTCTACCTTTGATTCTTTCTTTCTCCCTATCACTCTCTCTCTCTTTACCTCTCACTCTCCAGCTCTCTTTCTCTCCCTACCCCACTCTACCTCTCTCTATTTCTACTTCATTTTCTCTCCCTCTCACCCTCTATCTCTCTTTATCTCTCCCCCTCGCTCTCTTTCTTTCTCTCTCCCTCCTTATATTGCTACTACCCCCCTCCTCTCTCTCTAACTCTCTCTCTCTCTCTCTGCCTCCATATGAATTTATCCCTCTCTACACCTATCTCTCTCTCTCTCTCTCTCTCTCTCTTTCTCTCTTTACATCTCTCTCCCTCTCTCTTTCTCTATATTCCCCATGCCTCCATCTGAATTTATCCCTCTTTGCACCTATCTCTCTCTTTCCCTCCCTCCTCAACTCTCTCTCTCTCTCTCTCTCACACACAAACACACACACACACATGCATTTTCTCCCTCTCTTTCTGTCCTTAGCCTCTAAATCACTCTTTGTCTCTTTATCCCTATCCACCTCTCACTCTCTCTCTCCCTCTATCTATCACTCCTCCCCATCCCCTTCTCTCTCTCCCCCTACCTCCATATCACGCTATCCCTCTCTCCATCTATCTCTTATACAAATATCTCTCTCTCTCTCTCTCTCTCTCAACACACAAACATATCCTCCCTCTATATCTCTCTTCTTACCCTCTCACTCACACTCCATCTCTCTCTCCCTCTCTACCTCTCACTCACTCACTCTCCTCCTCGACCTATCATTCTTCAAGCTACCTCTCTCTATCTTTCTCTTTCTCTATATTCCTCTTACCTCCATCTCACTCTATCCCTTTCTCCACCTATCTCTTACACAAATCTCTCTCTCTCGCTCGCTCTCTCTCTCTCTTTATCTCTCTCTCTCTCTCTCTCTCACACACACACACACACTATCTTTCTCCCTCTCTATCTCTCACTCACTCACTCACTCTCTCTCCTCCTCCACCTATCACTCTTCCCCCTGCTCTCTCATTATATATTTTCCCTTACCTTCATCTCACTCTATCATGTTAGAAAAAACAATATTGCAGAGCAATAACAATAAACAATAAACAAGATGCAAAGATTAAACACTACACGAGAGACACCAATATAACGTGGTTCACCCAAGATGGGCTATGTCCACACAAAAATTGCTAGTCCTTATTATTATACCATCCAAGAAAATGAAGGGATACCACCTACAACAACCCTGCTGCACTTCCTCTTCACTCTCTCACAATTTCTCTCACAATCACAAAGATCGTTTTTGCAATGTTACAATGCAATACAATACATAATTGTATTACAATGCCTTCCTTTTATAAATGGAATACCATGGAAAAATACCATGGAATGCCCAAAACCATGGGCTTGTAAATCACCCGTTGTCAAAACCCCAAATTTTTCAAAAAATTTAATTTTTTTTTAAAATGCATATAAATTCAATAAATGCAGTTACTAATCGTTGATTAGTTATATGTTACCAAATTCATTATCTGAATTATCTGTTGGTTATATTTAACGATAGAACAATTTCTTTTCAATTTACTGACTTTGTTTCTTTTTGCGACCACAAGGTGAGACTGTCATGCAAAACTGGGCTTACTTAGCTTCCGAGCTAATGCAGAAAGTTTTCTTTGTTCTTACAGATTATAGGTAAGAGATTTTGGTGCTGCTTGTCGCAATTCTAAAGTATTTAAATACAAGTTCGTCGCAAAAGAAAAGCTTAGTAAGAAAATAAATGTTAAACAATTTCCAACGCTTATTGAGGTACGTTTAATAACTGGCCTTTTTCTAGTAGAAGTAATTTATGGTTCTTGATGATTACAGAACTATCCATCTCTATTATAGACGTGATGTATAAAAATATCTTACTGACTCTTTACAACAGAGTAAGAGTGGCAGAGTTATAAAATCTATAGCATGACTTCATTTATATACAATTACGTTACATACTAAATATAAACTGCTAAGGGGTTTATGTATTATTGTTTCTATTTTCAAACTTTGAAGTTTAAAAAAGAGTTTACAACTTTATTTCAAGCTACTTTTTAAGAAAAAATGTACTAATGTTGATGTATAGAGTTTTTATTCACTCATCAACTGTTTGCAAGCATAATTGGAGCTTATCTTTAGTAATATATATATCTTACTGAAACAGTTTTTATTCTATCCCTTGTGTGTTTATAAACGGAACAAGTCCTTAAGGGACTATAATTTGCAAAAGAATGCATCTCTTAAATCGTTATATGTCCTATCTATTTTATTATGGTGAAACTTCTAGATAAACAAAATGTGGCCTAACCTTTCCAAGATATAAACTATGAGTGATGACATTACCTAAATCAAGAGGAGTCACATATAATAGTTACTACTCTCCTTTTGTATCTTTCTACCAAAAGTTACTATTTTATCCAATAGATAAGCCATGGAGGTTAATAAGAACAATAGGACCAATGTCATAGTTTTTACTTTACTATCCTCCTTTATGATCTTCCAAAATATACTTTTATGTTAAGCCAAAAGTTGATTGAACTTAATATTTCATAAAGCATAAGACAAGGTATAAGGTCGGAATAAGAGTCCTAAGAATTCGATCATGTTCAAGATCAAATTATAACTTAGTTTTTATTTATGGTTTTATGAACTTTATAGAGGAATCGCCCCTTTTCCAAACATTTAAAACTATGGAGAATATTAATTTTCCTAGCAAGAGAAGTTATATTGATAACCCTACCGTAACAATTGAGGGTTTAATCTTGTTAAGTTCTATGAATATCATATATTACCAAGCATTGTTTGTAATGGTCTTCACGACTTTAATGATTGCAAAGTTAAGTGTTTGAAGTAATGATTTTATGTTCTTATCATGCAATGTAGGAATGATACGTTGACCTTGCAACAATGCTAGAGTAACCTTGATGTATAAATGATTGGAATTATTTCTTGGTGAAATGTTCTCCGAACTATACGAATCCACCCACAGTGAGTAAAATTTATATGTTGGTAACATGGCATTACCATGGCGATGCATTACGTAGTTATAAGGGCATTAGTCAAACCCTAACTTACCATTCCCTCCTCCACCGTCTGGCTCCTGTCGCTTTGCAATGGTGCTGGTGCACCCTAGCTGCGCTGCTCCTCCACCGACAATATCCTCCAGCTTGTTACCTTCTTGTGGCTCGTGCTATCACATTTTTGCAGTGCAGTCCAATGTTGTTGTTGGCCATCCATTTGCTGCCCTCCCTTCAGGGTTTCTCTGTTTACTAGCTTGAACTCGAATCTTTAACTGAATACCACTCCTCCCTCAGTGAAAGCCATAATCTTGTTCTCTCAGATAGTAACGGGATTTTTGCTGTGGTGTTAATCTTTTTCTCTCTGCCTGCAATAGGTTTTCCTTCTCGCGTTGATGGTGGTTTTAATACTGCTGGTGGTCGCGCCTCCAAGCAAATATTTGGTGAGTAAACTATAAGACCTTCCTTCAATTTTTACTGTTTGATTTAAAATCATAAATGATTATTCCAGCTTCCCAATTTCTAACAACTGTTCTCTTCGTTGCTATAGGTCTTGGCTCTCCCTTCTGCGCGACTCTTGGTACAAGGTTGAGTAGCAGTTCCAAAATCCCGGTAAGCCTGGTTAAACCATGGCACTTTCTCTTTGTGGGGTTCCTTTGGAACTTTTGAGGGTTGGAACATTGAGGCGTGTAACCCTTACGGCTTTAGTTTTTCTTTTTAAACTGTTTGATACTTGGGATAGTTGAAGAAGCCCCTGTGCTGTGCGAGGGTGCCCCGGCTTCAACCGAGATTGTATATGTTAGTTCTTTTTTTGTGTTTAAGTGCTGTGTAGTACATGAGGCCATGACCCTGACTTGAAAAAGGGTTACAACCCACGACTTCTACTTCTGTTGTAATTATGAATTTACAAGGTTTTTACCCTCAGTCCATAATATAATTATAATTATTGTTTTTTCTTTTCTATAATTCTTATTTATATTACAGTACTGAAATTTATATGTTTATTATAGTATTTAAGGCTTGGCAGTAGGAGAATATTTACAGCATTTACCTTTTGATTTGTAAACTATATATATATATATATATAAAAGAAACAGTCTTATGACGGCCTTACTCTGTTGATTTTTAATGCAGCCGTGAGTACAAATACTGTCTTGGCTCCACAGTTGTTGATTTAATTGTCTATTTTGGATTAATAGGGTTAAACCCTAATTTTTGACAGTAAAGGAAATAATTCAGTTCCTTCTAAATTACTATTAAATTATTATGCGTTTTCTACAAATATGAGGGTTACTAGATATATTTTATAATATACAGTTAAGGTCGAAAATCGAGCATTCTATCACTCTGTTATTTATTTCCTGTTCAATTATGCACTTGAATTTTTACTCTTAATATATATTTCTTTTATAAAATATCGTTAGGGTTCCCTGTACCTGGTTTATATATTGGCTTACTTGTTATTAAGAAATTGTAATAATTTATATCCTTCAATTGTAAAGGGTTTTTATGTTTTCTTTTTAACAAAAATCTCAAGTACTGTCAGTTTACCTTGTACTGCCAGTTTACCTTGTAGCACTGTCATTTTACCTTGTAGCGCTCAAAGTATAATTAGTTCAAGGTTGCAATTGAAGTAATAAGGACATTACCTTAAATTCAAATAATAATATTCCTATAATGTATGTAAATAAAAGTATATCATTATTAATGTAATATGGAGGTTATCTTTCTTAAGAATACTAATGGTGCTATGGTTAATATTCTTAGTTTATTTTATAAGCACATAGAAAGATAGTATTCTGTTGTCTATTTCTTGTGTTACTTATGCTAATACTTTATAATGTTCTTTTAATATCTAGTTTGTCTATTATACTATTTATATATATACAAAAGAAATCAATTAGCTCTATATAGAGTCTATCTCATAAACATATATAGTAACATTCATTTACACTTTATGAGAGATAGATTAACAGCTCTAGACATTATTCGAGCTTAGTAAGAAAAAAAAAAAAATAGTGAAAATGACTACATTACTAATCATACATAAAATCTAAACCAGCTTGCTTTAATTGTAGAATTTAATTAATATATAATTACTCTTACTTTCAGTGTTGTTATTTGGACATAAACCAGTTAAATTATTTTAAACTAGAGGAAAGAAGCATTAAGGTTTAGATAGCAGATGTATCTAGTCTAACCTTACTCCAGTGCGACTATTATATTCTTCTATTTGTTCTTTAAAAAAATGATAGAATTACTGAAAGTAAAATACTGTACAAGGAAATAGTTTTTATCTATGAACGCATGCTACTGTCAGTAAAATATCTCTTCTCATAAAAAAAAATAAAGAAACAATTTACTATTCTACATTGTCATCATACCATCTTTATTTTTAATTATACACCTGTGTTGGAGTACGGTCTAGTTATGCCAGACGAGGAAAAACACAGGAGGGGTTTGTGATTTCCATCAATAGATTCTATTACTACACAAGCTAAACAACTTTGTTACTAAACCATATGAATCTTTAAATCATAAGCTACAAACATGAAATTCAACCATTCACAGTTATTAAAACAAAGACAGTTAGGTGACAGAACCTGTTTCTTGAGCCTGGACAACAACAGCAATGGGAGGCCATTCCTCCCTACCAATTCCTGGAGAGCACTCAAACAACGACTCCTCAGGACCCCCGAGCTTGCTCTAGTCTCCCTGGTTGGAACTAGGTGCAGCAATAGTCAAATACCAGTCTTCAGACTCAGTACCAAATCTGAACTTATCAGTAAGTTCTCCCAGCTAACCAGCTGTAACAGACCAAGTTACTGCAAACTTTCTCTCACCACACCTTCCTTACTATTTTCCCTTTTCCCTAATGAATTTCCTGAATAAAATTCCTCCTAAATGATACTTCTCTAGAAATTATCTGAGTAGCCTCAACTCTATTCATTGGGTGCTTTTAAAATATTTCCTAGGTCTTTTTGGGTTAGTTGTCATTTATTGAGCCACCTGGTCTGATCCCACTTTGTTGGGGGATCATGACCCCAAATATAGGGAAGTTGCCACCTACAACTCAGGAAGTGTTTGAGGATGCTGCCACTTGTCCTTTGGCCTCCACCTAGTTCCATCCACCAGTTTGACCAGTAAGCTCTTATTAACAGCTCTCCCATGCTGTTGTCTCCAGTTTTTATTTATAAATAATAAAATATTCATAATTACATTCCACTTCTTTTGACTCTGCTGAGTCATCAGTTCCTACATTAACATTAAATTTAACATAATGTCTTAGGAATATAATTAAAACAATTAACATTATTTTACAAAATCGGGGTATGTGACATACACACCCCCTTAAAATGTAACATCATCCTCGATGTTACTTATTATTCATCCTCTGCAACCTCCTGGAACAGATTCGGGTATGCTTCCCGCATCTTACTTTCCAATTCCCAGGTAGCCTCTTCAGGAATAAGGTGCTTCCATTGCACCTTCACTTGTCCAATGGTGTGGTTTCGTAGAGTAATTTCCCTCTTCCCGAGGATACAGTCCGGTTCCACCAGAATTTCTCCTTCTGGTTCAACCTGTACAACATTCCAATCAACCACATGAGTAGTATCATGAACATACTTTTTCAAAACAGAGATATGGAAAACATTATGGTCTTTCAATTTAGGTGGTAACTCTAGCTGATATGCAACTTGACCAATTCTAGATAAAATTTCAAACGGACCACAGTAACGTGGTGCCATCTTTGGACAACTCCCGAGTCTTAGAGAGATTTTATTTGGTCTTACCTTTAGAAACACATGCTCACCTACCTGGAACTCTTTGGGAGTTCTTTTCAAATCTGTCTGGCTCTTTTGCCGATCCTATGCCACTTTCAAATTTTCCTGCACTTGTTTTACAATTATCTCCATTTCATTCAATAATTTTGGTCCTAACACCAATCTATCTACTGAATTATTCCAGGAGATAGGAGTGTTGCATTTACGTCCATACAAAATTTCAAATGGACTATATTTAGCTGATGACTGATAGTTATTATTATATGCAAACTCTGCTAAATGCAAGTAGTCTTCCCACTTACCTAGCTGATCTTTAACATACATCCTTAATAAATCTTCCAGCACCTGATTCACTCTTTCAGTCTGTCCATCTGTTTGAGTATGGAAAGAGGTGCTGAAATTCAATGTTGTATTTAATCCTTTAAACAAGGATTTCCAAAAATTCCCTGTGAATTTAGGATCCCTGTCTGAAATGATAACTTTTGGTACTCCATGCAACCGAAAGATCTTCTTTAAGAATATATCAGCTATATTGGCATCCTTGTAAGTAGTTTTGACAGGAATGAAATGTGCCGCTTTACTTAACTTGTCAACCACCACCATAATAGAGTCATTTTGATTCTGATTTATGGGCAATCCAGTAATAAAATCTAAGCTGGTTACTTCCCATTTCCAACTAGGAATAGGTAAAGGTTGCAGTAAACCAGTTGGATGTTGGTGTTCGGTTTTCACTTGTTGACAGTCCAAACATCTAGCAATGTATTTAGCTACTTCAGATTTCATATTAGTCTAGAAATATCCTTTTCTTAGTATGGTTACAGTCTTTTGGTAACCTGGATGTTCTGAGTAAGGTGTTTTATGGAATTCATCTGGAATCAACAACTTAACCTTAGGCACATTAGGCACATACAATTTATCCTTAAATAATAAAAATCCATCTTCATTTAGACTATAACCTTTTACTAAGCTTTCAGTAGGTTCTTCTTTAGCTGTAACTTATAATTTATGATAATTTTCATCCTGTTTTACCCCTTCTGTAAGTTGTTCATTTAAATCAGAAGCATAAGTGCTGATTGCTGCTGTAAAATTCAGCCTTGCATTTCTGCTCAAAGCATCAACCACTTTATTTTATTTGCCCTTTATGTGTTGGATTTCAAAATCATATTCACTCAAGAAGGCTAACCATTTTGCTTGTCTTGCATTTAAGTTAGGCTGATCTAAAATATATTTCAGTCCTTTATTATCAGTCATTAAAATAAATTTTCTGCCTATTAAATGATGTCACCACATTTTTAAAGCATGTATAATAGCCACGAGTTCTAAATCATATGTTGCGTAATTCTTTTCATGAATTTTTAACTTCCTGGACTCATAGGCAATGACATGCCCATCTTGAGTTAGCACACCGCCTAAACCATCATTACAGGCATCTGTGCATACCACAAAATCCTTATTAGGATATGCTATTCTTAGGATAGTCACACTTGTTAATAAGGTTTTTAATTTCTTAAAAATTTCTTTACACTTTAAGTTCCAATCAAATTTCTTACCTTTCTTTTGCAAGGAGGTGATCGGATTCGCTATTTTTGAGAAGTCTTCGATGAATCTCCGGTAATAATCGGTAATTACCATGAATGACCTAACATCTATTACGTCCTTTGGAACCGGTCAATCTTCGATTTCCTGAATCTTTTTAGGATCGACTGAAATCCCTTCCTTGGTTACTACATGACCTAAGTACTGGATTTCATCCTTGAAGAATTCACACTTGCGAAACTTTGTGAAGAGTTGTTGTTCTCGTAACTCTTGTAAAACTATCTTTAGGTGTTATTTATGTTCTTCTTCCGTTTTAGAGTAAATTAAGATGTCGTCGATAAACACGAAAACAAATTTATCTAAGTATTTATGCATTATAATATTCATTAAGCACATAAAGACAGCTGGGGCATTGGTAAGCCCAAACGACATTACGACAAATTCGTAATGTCCATACCTTGTTCTGAATGCTGTCTTAAAGATATCTTCATCTTTAATTCTTACCTGATGATATCCTGACCTCAGGTCTATCTTTTAGAACATCGTGGCTCCACGTAGCTGATCAAATAGATCATCTATGCAGGGCAATGGATATCTGTTTTTAATAGTCATCTTGTTTAGTTGACGATAGTCTATGCATAGTTGCATAGTTCCGTCTTTCTTTTTGACAAAGATGACCGGTGCTCCCCAACGAGACACATTGGGTCGAATGTACTTCTTATCTATTAACTCTTTTAACTGTGATTTTAATTCATTATGTTCTAAAATATTCATATGATATGGGTCTTTCGAGCTAGGTACCACACTTGGCATCAGCTCAATAGTGAAATCCAGTTCCCTCCTGGGAGGTAATCCTGGAATTTCTTCTAGGAACACATCAGTAAATTCGTTTAAAACAGGAATATCTTCTATTTTTAACTTATCTATTTCAGACTTACTTGCCTCATCTGTAATAGTTACAGCATAGGCTTTACACCCTTTTCTAACTGCTCTTTTAAGTTGTAAATCAGAAATCTGCCTGATTACAGTTTTTCTAGGAATACCCTTAACCTTTACTCGTTGTTCATTACTATTTACGCACGTAAAGGTTTTATCGTAATAGTTTAAAACTACCTTATGCTGCTCTAAACAATCCATGGCAATCAGTAAATCATATGAGCCAAGTGGCAAAACATTAAGCTTAACTGTAGTTTTATATTCATCCATAAGTAAAGCACATTCTTTCACAAAATAGGTTACTTTTCTTTTAGCCCAGTGGCTAATTGAACTAACCAGGAATTATCAAATTTATTTACTGACAAATTACATTTTTCCACTATTTGAGGTGCAATGTAGCTAAGACTAGCTCCTGGATCAATTAAAATGGTTACAGGGGTTTGGTTAATCATACCTTCCACTTCCACCATGAAAGTCTGATAATTAGCTTGGCGGTTCTCCAAAGCTGCATTTATTCTAGGCATAGTCCTTGTGAGTTATCCAATGGTCATTTCCTCCTGCACAGTATGAATATTGCTGATTGAATTTTTTTTGGTTTGGGCAAATCGAGGCATAGTGCGGGCCATTACATTCCCATCATTTAACAGGCTCCTTTCGTTCAAAAATCTTAGTGAAATTCCCATGGTTATTTGCAGCTTCCTTGCCCTTGAAGTTATTCGAATTATTGGATGCACCATTTCTATTTCCTTGGGAATTCTTATTGTTAGAATAATTTATGTTCTTATTATTCTTGAAATTCTTCTGGGGTACAAATTCCTTCTTCTTAAACTCAGGTTGATTGTTGTTTTTCTTAGCCTTCCAGTTGGCTAAGCCTTCTTTCTTCTTATTCTGTTCAAAACAGAAATTAGCCTTCCGCATGGCTTCCTCCAGGGTCTTCGGGTTAACATACTCAATTCTGTCCTTAATGTGATATGGTAGACAACTGAGAAAGTGCTATACTTTAGGCTTCTTATCTACTAAATAAGGTACATACCTCAGCAAGCTTAAGAATTTACTGTTCAAATCCTTCATAGTCATTGAACCTAACTTCAATTCGTAAAATTCTTTAGCTCTTTCTTCATAATATTGTTCGGACAGAAATTTCTTCTTGAAGTACCTTTTAAAGGTACTCCAATTAACTTCTTTTTCCTTGATACCCTTGACTCTCTTCAGATCTTGCCACCATATATCTACTTTTCCCGAGATATTACAGATTGCCATTCTTTCCTTCAGCTGATTTGAATAGTTGTATATCTGAAAATACTTCCTCATCCTGGATAACCGGGACTCTGCTTCTTCCCCTTTTTCAATCTCTCCATTAAAAGTTGGGGCTTTATTTTTTTAAATTCCCCTGAAATCTCTTCATATGGTCTGTACTTCTTCTTTCTGTCATACAACTCAGCCTCACTACTATCACTAGTAGTGTGGTAGCTTTGTCGTTCACCGAACCGTTCAGATGATGAGCTGCTTTCAGTTTTTTCCAACTTCATCTTCTTAGATATTCTTTGATGACTAACATCCTCAGATTCTGACCTTCTGCTCCTCCCTTCAGTCTGGAACTTTTCCATTAGAATTTGGTTCAAATCTTCCCGAGTCTTCAAAATTCACTCATTCTCCTTCTTGACTGATTCCATTTCAGTCTTCAAATCCATTATAGTCTGCATCAGCTCTGAGGAGTGAGTAGTTATCTCTTCTAACCTAGGTTCTCTGGGCAATTGCCTTGTCTCTGTGTTTGGAGACTCCTCCTGGGCATATTCTCCTAGCTTCTCCATACCTGCCTGTTAAATTTCAGAAAAAGAAATTTTCTGTTTCTTTATATAAAATAGAATATAGGTTAGTACATCATTTTACTGTTCTACGGAAACTAGTTGGGCCGCATCAAGGCCTAGTATTTGAACCATGCTCTCATACCACATGTCAAAACCCCAAATTTTCCAAAAATTTTTAATTTTTTTAAAAATGCATTTAAATTCAATAAATGCAGTTACTAATTGTTGATTAGTTATATGTTACCAAATTCATTATCTGAATTATCTGTTGGTTATATTTAACGATAGAACAATTTCATTTCAATTTACTGACTTTGTTTCTTTTTGCGACCACAAGGTGAGACTTTCATGCAAAACTGGGCTTACTTAGCTTCCGAGCTAATGCAGAAAGTTTTCCTATTCTTACAGATTACAGGTAAGAGATTTTGGTGCTGCTTGTTGCAATTCTAAACTATTTAAATACAAGTTCATCGCAAAATAAAAGATCAGTAAGAAAATAAATGTTAAACAATTTCCAATGCTTGTTGAGGTACGTTTAATAACTGGCCTTTTTCTAGTAGAAGTAATTTATGGTTCTTGATGATTACGGAACTATCCATCTCTATTACAGACGTGATGTATAAAAATATCTTACTGAATCTTTACAACAAAGTAGGAGTGGAAGAGTTATAAAATTTATAGCATGACTTCATTTATATACAATTATGTTACATAGTAAATATAAACTGCCAAGGGGTTTATGTATTACTGTTTCTATTTTCAAACTTTGAAGTTTAAAAAAGAGTTTACAACTTTACTTCAAGCTGCTTTTTAAGAAAAACTGTACTAATGTTGATGTATAGAGTTTTTATTCACTCATCAACTGTTTGCAAGCATAATTGGAGCTTATCTTTAGTAATATATATATCTTACTGAAACAATTTTTATTCTATCCCTTCTGTGTTTATAAATGGAACAAGTCCTTAAGGGACTATAATTTGCAAAAGAATGCATCTCTTAAATCATTATATGGCCTATCTATTTTATTATGGTGAAACTTCTAGATAAACAAAATGTGGCCTAATCTTGCCAAGTCATAAACTATGAGTGAGGATATTACCTGAATCAAGAGCAGTCACATATAATAGTTACTACTCTCCTTTTGTATCTTTCTACCAAAAGTTACTATTTTATCCAATAGATAAGCCATGAAGGTTAATAATAACAATAGGACCAATGTCATAGTTTTTACTTTACTATCCTCCTTTATGATCTTCCAAAATATACTTTTATGTTAAGCCAAAAGTTGATTGAACTTAATATTTCATAAAGCATAAGACAAGGTATAAGGTGGGAATAAGAGGCCTAAGAATTCGATCATGTTGAAGATCAAATTATAACTTAATTTTTATTTATGGTTTTATAAACTTTATAGAGGAATCGCCCCTTTTCCAAACATTTAAAACTATGGAGAATATTAATTTTCCTAGCAAGAGAAGTTATATTGATAACCCTACCCTAACAATTCAGGGTTTAATCTTGTTAAGTTCTATGAATATCATATATTACCAAGCGTTGTTTGTAATGGTCTTCACGACCTTAATGATTGCAAAGTTAAGTGTTCGAAGTAATGATTTTATGTTCTTATCATGCAGCGTAGGAATGATATACTGACCTCGCAACAATGCTAGAGTAACTTTGATGTATAAATGATTGGAATTATTTCTTGGTGAAACGTTCTCCGAACTATACGAATCCACCCACCGTGAGTAAAATTTATCTGTTGGTAATGTGGCATTACCATGGCCATGCATTACGTAGTTATAAGGGCATTAGTCAAACCCTAACGTACCATTCCCTCCTCCACCATCAGGCTCCTGTCGCTCTTTGATGGTGCTGGTACACCCTAGTTGCGCCACTCCTCCACCAACAATATCCTCCAACTCGTTACCTTCTTGTGGCTTGTGCTATCACATTTTTGCAATGCCGTCCAATGTTGCTATTGGCCATCCATTTGCTGTCCTCCTTTCAGGGTTTCTTTATTTACTAGCTTGAACTCGAATCTTTAATTGAATACCACTCGTCCCTCAGTGAAAGTCGTAATATTGTTCTCCCGGACAGCAATGGGATGTTTGCTGTGGTGTTAATATTTTTCTCCCTTCCTACAGTAGGTTTTCCTTCTTGCGTTGATGGTGGTTTTAACGCTGGTGGTGGTCGCGCCTCCAAGCAAAGTTTTGGTGAGTAAATTGTAAGACATTCCTTCAATTTTTACTGTTTGATTTAAAATCATAAATGATTATTCCAAATTCCCAGTTTCTAACAACTGTTCTCTTCGTTGCTACGGGTCTTGGCTCTCCCTTCTGTGTGACTCCTGGTACAAGGTTGAGCAGTAGTTCCAAAATCTCGGTAAGCCTGGTTAAACCATGGCACTTTCTCTTTGTGGGGTTCCTTTGGAACTTTTGAGGGTTGGCGTGTTGAGGCCTATAACCCTTACGACTTCAGTTTTTCTTGTTAAACTGTTTGATACTTGGGATAGTTGAAGAAGCTCCTTCGCGATATGAGGGTGCTCCGGCTTCGGCCGAGATTGTATATGTTAGTTCTTTTTTTGTGTTTAAGTGTTGTGTAGTACATGAGGCCGTGAGCCTGACTTGAAAAAGGGTTACAACCCACGACTTCTACTTCTGTTGTAATTATGAATTTACATGGTTTTTACCCTCAGTCCATAATATAATTATAATTACTGTTTTTCTTTTCTATAATTCTTATTTATATTACAGTACTAAAATTTATATGTTTATTATAGTATTTAAGGCTCAGCAGTAGGAGAATATTTACAGCATTTACCTTTTGATTTGTAAACTATGTATATACAAAAGAAACAGTCTTATGACGGCCTTACTTTGTTGATTTTTAATGCGGCCGTGAGTACAAATATTGTCTTGGCTCCACAGTTGTTGATTTAATTGTTTATTTTGGATTAATAGGGTTAAACCCTAATTTTTGACAGTAAAGAAAATAACTCAGTTCCTTTTAAATTACTGTTAAATTATATTGCGTTTTCTGCAAATATGAGGGTTACTAGATATATTTTATAATATACAGTTAAGCTCGAAAATCGAGCATTCTATCACTCTGTTATTTATTTCGTGTTCAATTATGCACTTGAATTTTTACTCTTAATATATATTTCTTTTATAAAATATCGTTAGGGTTTCCTGTACTTGGTTTATATATTGGCTTACTTGTTATTAAGAAATTGTAATAATTTATATCCTTCAATTGTAAAGGGTTTTTATGTTTTCTTTTTAACAAAAATCTCAAGTACTGTTAGTTTACCTTGTACTGCTAGTTTACCTTGTAGCACTGTCAGTTTACCTTGTAGCACTGAAAGTATAATTAGTTCAAGGTTGCAATTAAATTAATAAGGACATTACCTTAAATTCAAATAATAATATGCCTATAATGTATGTAAATAAAAGTATATCGTTATTAATGTAATATGGAGGTTATCTTTCTTGAGAATACTAATGCTGCTATGGTTAATATTCTTAGTTTATTTTATAAGCACATAGAAATATAGTATTCTGTTGTCTATTTCTTGTGTTACTTATGCTAATACTTTATAAAGTTCTTTTAATATCTAGTTTGTCTTATTAGTTATACTATTTATATATATACAAAAGAAATCAATTAGCTCTATCTAGAGTCTATCTCATAAACATATATAGTAACATTCATTTACACTTTATGAGAGATAGATTAACAGCTCTAGACATTATTTGAGCTTAGTAAAAAAAAGAAAAGAAAGAAAATAATGAAAATGACTACATTACTAATCATACATAAAATCTAAACCAGCTTGCTTTAATTGTAGAATTTAATTAATATTTAATTACTCCTACTTTAAGTGTTGTTATTTGGACATAAACTAGTTAAGTTATTTTAAACTAGAAAAAGAAGCTGTAAGGTTTAGACAACATATGTATCTAGTCTAACCTTACTCCAGTGTGACTATTATATTCTTCTATTTTTTCTTTAAAAAAATGATAGAATTACTGAAAGTAAAATACTATACAAGGAAATAGTTTTTATCTATGAACGCATGCTACTATCAGTAAAATATCTCTTATCATAAAAAATAATAAAGAAACAATTTACTATTCTACATTGTTATCATACCATCTTTATTTTTAATTATACCCCTATGCTGGAGTACTGTCTGGTTATGCCAGATGAGGAAAAACACAGGAGGGGTTTGTGATTTCCATCAATAGATTCTATTACTACACAAGCTAAACAACTTCGTTACTAAACCATCTGAATCTTTAAATCATAAACTACAAACATAACATTCAACCATTCACAGTTATTAAAACAAAGACAGTTAGGTGACAAAACCTGTTTCTTGAGCATGGACAACAACAACAATAAGAGGTCGTTCCTCCCTACCAATTCCTGGAGAGTGCTCAAACAGCGACTCCTCAGGACCCGTAAGCTTGCTCTGGTCTCCCTGGCTGGAACTAGGTGCAGCAATAGTCAAATATCAGTCTTAAGACTCAGTACCAAATCTAAACTTATCAGTAAGTTATCCTTGCTAACCAGCTGTAACATACCAAGTTACTACAGACTTTCTCTAAACACACCTTCCTTACTGTTTTCTCTTTTCCCCAATGAATTTCCTGAATAACATTCCTCCTGAATGATACTTCTCTAGAAATTATCTTAGCAGCCTCAGCTCTATTCATTGGGTACTTTTAAAAGATTGCCTAGGTATTTTTGGGTTAGTTGTCATTTATTGAGCCACTTGCTCTGATCCCACTTTCTTGGGGGATCATTACCCCAAATATAGGGAAGTTACCACCTGCAACTCAAGAAGTGTTTGAGGATGCTGCCACTTGTCTTTTTCCCTCCACCTAGTTCCATCCACCAGTTTGACCAGTAACCTCTTATTAACAGCTCTCCCATGCCACTGTCTCCATTTTTTATTTATAAATAATAAAATATTCACAATTACAGTCCACTTCTTTTGACTCTGCTGAGTCATCAGTTCCTACTTTAACATTAAATTTAACATAATGTCTTAGGAATATAATTAAAACAATTAACATTATTTTACAAAATTGGGGTATGTGACACCGGTTAAGGCTACCCTTGTCACAAGATAAGGCCATCAACTATGCATGTTAGAATGCATAGCTTTACTTCATATAAATATATGGAATTATATTTTTTTGCTATAGACATCAAAATTCTCGTGTAAGGCCCCTTTTATTTTAGTGGGGCTTCAAAATTCTAATTGAAATATATAGTTAACATAATGGTGGGTTTTTATGGCTACACATTGTTGAGTTCTAATTGAAATATAATAATTGTATAGTAATTATAATGGTAAATCGTTTAAACTTTTCGAAACAACGATAGTGACAAAAATATTTGCTATATTTTTAATGTTTAGTTTTAGATTTTTTTAAAATGTTTTTTTACGTTATTTTACAAATTTGTTTTTAGATTACTAATTATATATATATAT
>LPNX010048216.1:37208-86232 GCA_001517045.1 Pseudotsuga menziesii
TGAAAATGCCTCAAAGATCCATGCATGGCTTCATAGAGGGATCCATGGTGTTGTACACCCCTGTCTTAGGAACATAAAGACTTTGACATATTCATGGGAGGAGACCTAAACCTGTGGCCCTAAAGTAACATTATATATATCCAAGGATAAGAAGGTTGACTCCATCGACCACACATGGACTCTTGATTATGAGTATGGATGTTGATGCCATTATGTGGTTTTGTGTAGTATGTACATGCCTCATGGCATTAAGAATGGTGTTCATGGGGATAAATCCATGCATTTGTCCCTAAAGAAACAATTAAGCCATTTAGAGCTATGAACAATGCTTCAGATCACCATGCATGACTTGATATGGGTATCCATGATACTATGGATCTATATTTTGTGGTCTTGAGGCCTTATCCATGCTCACTGGAGGAGACTTGACACTCATGTCCTAAATGAATATTCTATCCATCTAGATCTAAGAAGGTTTCCTCCACCAATCGCACATGGCCTACTAAGGGTATCACTAGCTTATGATTGAGGATTTTTGTGGCACTATGTAGTTTATTTACTACATGTAACTTTTAGAAAATTCCTAAGATGTAATTCCAAGAGATGTTATACTTTAGACTTCCTCTGTCGTAATGATAATGGCTCTGTTATAATCTGCAAGACTCATGTGCCTAAGTTTAATTTTTTTCATTAGTATGCCTCTTTTTTCGACACTTGTCAAATATTCTGGTCAATACTATTTTGTGGAAAAACTGCTTTTTAAACTCTATTGGTTGTAAAGTCGCAAAACAATTTTTGTCCTTTAGTTTTGTTCTACTCATACGCTATTAAAAGAAAAAGTCATAGTCTTAGTTTTTTTTATGATTTTTGTGATTATGAATTTTCTTTTATAAATAACTGAATAACTTATGTAAAATAATATAATATAGTTTTTTAAAACTTTAAATATACTTAAAAATAAATATTGAATAAACAAATTTTCATCTACTTAACAGTGTAAATAAATATTGAATAAAATTATAGTTAAGAGTATGATCAAAGTAACAAATCGTTTACACATTAGACTAAATAATTTGAATTTAAATAAAATAATTGATACTAATTTGAATGGATTGCTTTACTTCATATAAATAATATGAAATTAGATTTTTTTTTCAATACACATCAACATCATCAACATTATCGTGGAAGATCCCTTTTATTTTAGTGGGTCTTTATAGTTTTAATTGAAATATATAGTTAATATAATGGTGGGGATTTATGGATACACATGTTGAGTTATAACTGAAATATAATAATTATATAGTTATCATAAAAACATTTGGGAGATGGATATATAGTGCTTTGTACTACCTAGTTTTGGTGAAATATGGAATTGGCTCCCTTTTACTCTCTATGCATGAAGATCTATTCACTCGAGATTCACTGGAAGATAGTGAACCAACCTGGTGGTATCATAGCTGTGGATTGTACACACAATGATATACTAGCTGGGGTTTGATCAAAGTGGTTATAAAAGCATTCAGGGGATGGATTGCAAGGCCTATGTTTTGTGAAATATGAATTGGCTTCCTTTTACTCTATATGCATCAAGATCTATTAACCGAAAGATGCTGAACCAACCTGGTGATATCGTAGCTGCGGACTGTACACACAATCTTCTGCATTCTTGATGAATGCTATACTAGTTGGAGTTCGAGCAAAGTGGGAGTTACCAGATTAAGCTTTGATATAATATGTATATTCATTAGCTTTGTCTCGATTATATTTATTTTTAATTGAATTATATTTATATTTACATAATGCTATATTTAATTTAGTTGTATTTCATTATTAGTTTTTTATTATATATATGAATTATTAAATTAGATTTAATTAAAATCATAGTCACAAATGTTTCTTTTACAAAATTCTCATATATATTCTAATAATATAATATTTTTTTATGAATTTTGTGATTATGAATTTTTTTATAAATAACTGAATAATTTGTGTAGAATAATATAGTATAGTTTTTTTAAACTATAAATTTACTTAAAATAAATATGAAATAAACAGTTTTTTAGACTAATAAGCCTGTAATGATTCCTATGAATCTTATGGTTATCCTCATCTCTTCGAAGTGAAAGAGACCCTCAATCAACCAACTTTCTTTTTTAGATGGAAGATCACCTTCAGAGTTATAAGAGTTATACTGCTTTTAAATGTGTTTGTAATTTAAAACATTAAATTTAGAATGAAGCTCGCTGAGTCACAATAGCGACCTACAGAATCTATGACTACTCAGAGTATGTAGATTAGAATTTTTACATTATTCGATTGGTTGTCAACTTTCCTTTAACATGTGTTTTCAGGACCCTTCCCATTTGCTTATGAAGAGTTACCCTCTAATTTGATTTACTAATTTCATGCGTATGCCCTTAACCCTTAATTAGTACTCAGGAGTCTCTAGATTAGAATTTTTACATCATTCTATTGGTTGCCAACTTTCCTTAAACATGTGTTTTCAATATCCTTCCCATTTGCTTCTGAAGAGTCACTCTAATTTGTTTCCCTGATTTCATGAGTATGCCCTTAATTACTAAATTGCATAAAAGAGAGAACCGAATGTGTTTTATAAAAAAAGAAGAAGATGATTTTCTAATTTTTATGGTTAGATGCATGGCTTAGCAAATTGCATATAAAAGAACAAAATGTATTAATTAAGTGGATATGCATTTATGTCTTAGAATTTTGGGGTGAGTTTAATCTATGTTTTTCATCTATACACAAAAATGAGAAAAATGCATTGTAAACCATTTCAAAAAAATAAAAAATAACTTAGTTAACATGTGATAACTATTGTTAGAGATAGTTGGAAAAATTAAACTTCAATTTCAACCTGGTAGTTAAAACTCCAATCATGATGATACTGTAACTATTCCATTACTAGATAGGACTATTAGCTTAACTCCAATGATGATACAACTTTAGCTTAACTTCAACTCCAATCATGACTTTTACTTGAATTGCAATCTATGATATATATTAACTTTTAAATTAACTATTAGATTAACTCCAATGATTCTATAACTATTAGCTTAACTTCAACTCTAATCTCACACTTATGTTGGAAACTCAAATAGTGATACAACTATTAAATTAATTTTAGATGAAAAGTGGTAATTAAAAAGTGGCTGATATAAATTAACTTTTAAATAAACTATTAGATACAACTATTAGCTTAACTTTAACTCTAATATGACTTAATGATTGGATAACTATTAGATTGACAATTAGATAAACTTAGATGAACTTGTAAACTAAATATTAGATACAAGTAATAGCTTAACTTCATTGAATAATTATTAGATTAACGGTTAGATAAACTTAGTCCACAACTTTCATTAAACTATGTATTAATAATTTATGCTTGTCCGCTTATTCATAACACATTAATATCATTAATATGATTGTTGCTAGTACATGTGGATCATTTACACATGAAAACACCAATAAAGATCTATAGGGATTCTACCCAATACATTGAAATAATAACCTCTCAACTTAAATATATTGAATATGCTTATATAAATGAAAATAATCTAATTTAAAAAGAGAAAAACTAATATATCAAGATTCCAACAACAATAAAACCCAAGTTAAATGCCAACTAATTTAATTACGTTGATAGACGTTTTTATTTGAGATTTGGGGTGGACTACAACCTATGTTTTTTCATCTACAGGCAAGGATGAGACAAGTGTATTTTTGAGATTGATTGAAATAAACAATTATAAAAAAAGAATATAAAAAATAACAGGTAGCTAGATGATGAATGGATAACTGGTAGCAATGTATTGATAACTCATAGCTGATGAATGATTAACCAACAGTTCATGGCAGATAACTAGAAGAATGTGAGATAAAAAGAAAAAGAATATAAAAAAACAACTAACAGTTGATAAATGCATAGCAAGAAAAATGTCGGTGATAACATGTAGCTAGGCATGGGTAACTCATAGTTGAACCCATTTAACTAAAAGAATATGAGGAAAAAAATATATTCTCAAACTGTCTTCCATTCCATAACTATCTCTCAACCATTTGATCTCTATCGACGCGATCTAGCCACAAACTATGTGGGTGTGCTAGTCTTATTAGATGCTAGGGGGTGATGAGTGTATGTCCCACTACATTAAATATATCACCCGTTATCCTTCCCGTACTTTCTCCAAACTTGAAACAACACAAGCAGGTGTAACATGTAAAAAATTTAACCGTGCTTGGTTTTAATGATTCAACACAATAAATATATTTAAAAATCATTTGGTCACTTCACTTGCAGGAAACAATACCAGTTGCAACATTAGGTGTCAAAAAGATAACACACTTTCCTAAAATCTGGCTTGCATTTTACAAAAATAAAATAAAATATATGCGATGACTCTTCTATGATGCATGAAAATTACAACATGACCAAGAATAAATTGAAAAAAATAAGGCCAATAGTGATTCTCCTAGGAGAGTCCGGAAGAACATTTTGCCAACTTTGGATTGAATTACACAATTAGTCACAACACAATTTGTGAAAAGTAAACCCTTGAGTACTTTTTCGCTCCATTCATCTGTTTTTAATGTGATCTCTCTTTCCCTAATAGAAATAACCACACAAATTTAGATAAATAAATCAAACATACAAGTAGTGAGCAGAGAAGTTCACCGATTCTAGCAAACCAACCAAATCCAAATAAAGAGCAGAAAATTAAAAACTCATTTTAGAAGTAAAGATCCAGTTAACCTGATTATTTACCACTAGATTACCTTTGAAGGGTGTCACTTATGTATGGAGGAATTGGTATTTCATTCTCTGTGATGTTCGTAATCCATGGACGACTCTTGATATCAATACGACGCAAAGATGAATACGAGATGGTACAAAATTGAAGGCCCTTAACAATTTGTTGGCTAGTTGCAGATATTGACCTTCCAAGCACACTATTAAGTACTGAAACAATCATATTTCTCTAGGTACTCATCTAGTAACTCCAGTGAAAGAAACGCATCGTTTCCCCCAAAGATAATTTCTCCAATCAGAGAACACATAAGGTATTTACCTAAACCAATAGGGTCTGTGAATGCATAAGTTTTTTACCTAAACTAGTAGGTCCTTAGGTAGACTCCACACTAGCTCTAAGACATTGGTCTCTAATTAGAAAAGTAAATGCTTGAACTTGAGAGGCTTCTTGGTTGATGGGCCCATAAAATTCACCAGGATATGTTGTATTGTTGAACCAAACCAAAAAACAAGCAATAAAACCAAATAGAGTGGATAAACTATAGGACAAAGAAGCTTCTCTAGACCATACGAATGCACAATGAGCCCATGCAAAAGGTTTGGTTAAAATACATGCCAGATACCACTGAAGATACAAATGGAACCTAACCCTACATGTTCTTGTATTCATCTTCTATATTGTACAAGCTCACGATCCATCCTTCTCCTTCGAACGGAGATTTCAGTAAATAACCAAATATAGTACTTGGGTTAAGAGTCGGATTCATAATTTTTCTTACATCTCCACTGCGAGGAGCCCAAGTATCCCATACACCTCCAAAATACAAAGCCTTAAGCAGTGGAAGAAAAGCACCAACACCTAGCAAGATTAGGTGAATACCCAAAATTATGGTGATTTTGTTTCTATCTTTCCATACGTAGCTAAAGAATGGAAAATATAATTCTAAAGTTTCGGGTCCTATGAATGCATGATAAATACTAACAAAACCTAAAACTGCAGAAGAAATTAAGTGAAGTACCCCAGATACAAAATATGGAAAAATTTCCACGATTTCCTCACTAGGACCTACTTCCCTTCCTAGAGTAGCTAGATGGGGAAGTAAAATCAATCCTTTTTCATACATAGGTTTTTCCAGTATGTAAGGAGCCACTTCGAATAGGTTCATTGGTGAATACCCAAAATTGTGGCCATTTTGATTCTATATTTCCATACATAGACAAATAATGGAAGATATTCTTCTAAAGTTTCGGGTCTTATGAGTGCATGATAAATACCACAAAAAAACTAAAACTGAAAAAGAAATTAAGTGAAGTACCCCAGATACAAAATATGGAAAATTGTCCATGATTTCCTCACCAGGACCGACTCCCCATCCTAGAGTAGCTAGATGGGGAAGTAAAATAAATCAATTTTCATACATAGTAATTTACGGTATTGAATGAGCCACTTCGAAGAGGCTCATTGCTTCGACCTAGATTACAATTAATTTGGCATGAGCCACATGAGCCAAAAGGAATTTACCAAACAAATTGATAAGTCAGGAATTATCATCCCACCAAGTGAAACCAGACCTCCATGGGGTAGGACCTCCTCTGGGAATATAATGTTTTCATGAGGATTATCTTGACATACCATCCAAGCACGAGTACCTTCATTCAAGAGAATATTTTTTGTGTAGAAAGTCTCAAATTCAAGATCTTATGTTGCGCGGATCTCTTAGGAAACAAAATCATAGACACATAAGTTTAGAGCTAGAGAAACTACTTCATTGTCACTCATCCATAAACCAGTCACTAGAACAAATAACGTGAAGAAATGTAACCAACGTTTATTAGGAAAAGAAACCCCAAAAATATGGGACCAGAAGTGGTTAATAGTGGCCATGGAATAAGTCTCTTCAGCTTGATTCAAGTTAAAAGCATGGAATGCATTTACACCATCACCATCTTCAAATAAAGTATTTCCCATGATAACACCATGAATAACACATAGAAGAGAAACACCCAATACTCCGACAACTCACATCATTTGAAATGGATTCAAGGTTCAATTAAGAAAACCTTGAAAGAAGAGGATAAATAAGAAAATATTTTGTACAAAAAAATTAGGTGTGAAAAAACAAACGAACTGGCCCAATGGATAGATCAAAATTACATACAAAGACAACAATTGGACCAGAGAATGTAATTGCATTATAACCTCGCAATTGTACAGATCGAGTAAGTTTAGATTGACACAACATGAAATCTATTATAACGAAAGCACCATGAAGAGTAATGAATGTCCATAGACCACCTAATTGACAAAAATGAGTAAAATATCCTTGTGCTTTGGGACCTGATAATAGCAATAGAGATTGTAATAAGCTATTAGGAGGAGTAGAAATTGCAACCGTTAGGAAATTACAACCTTCCAGATAGGAAATGGCCAATCCATGAGAATACCATGAAGTCACAAAGGTTATACCTGTGAACCATCCACCTACGAAAAATAAGTACAAGGAAAGAGAAATAGATTAGACCAATCCACAAAAATGAAACGGTCTCTGCATAGCCAATCATACATAGTATCGAATAATTTTTTTTTCTTTAGAAGACTTTCCAAGGGATACAGTCATAGCGATGCTCCTACTTCACTATTTCAACCATTTTCGAGCACCCTTTATGATCAAAAGGTATACGATGTGTCAAGTCCCAACCCCTCTTACCGACGATGGAGAGGACACGACCAACACACTGCTACTATCAAATTGGGAAATCTATCCCCATGATCATAAGCATAAAAATAAAATGCATTAATATAAAAACATACAGAGATGTAGAATGCAATCTATAGCGGAAGCAAACATATTTATTTTATTCATGCATTCATCATGTTCATTTTAATTTCTAAACAATTCATTGAAGAGATTAAATACACAAGAATACTTATTTAGAAAAGAAGTTGGCCCACAACTAGCTATGTCACTGCAACATTCCACCCAACCATAGGCCAGTGTGCTCATCAATCTCTCAACATCACTACCACCTCTGATCTGGGCATGATTCCACAATGATCTAGGGAACAAAAACATGCTCACACATAGCCCAAATCATACATCCACAGTCAAGCCAACACACAGTTGGGTTTCACAGAATGTTAGGAAATAAGCCAATAACGAGGGGGTTCTTTGGGCTGACTCAGCCTAGCCATCACAAGGATGCCCACAACAGCAAAAATACACATACAAACTCAGCCAAGCCAAAACTACATTTGGGTTTATCAGGATACAATGAGCTGGAAAGGTTTACTGCTAAGATAATGAGCTCAACCATAGAGCTATGGAGACCTGCACTAGATCTATCCTGGCTTTAAGACATCTACCCACCCAACACAAGGAAGCATCCCCTTCTCTTCTACACAATCCCTCGGGCTATGTCTTCCCTTCCAGTGCTATTCAAGGTGTTCAAAGAAGAAAGCCAACCCCCTAGATCTATCTGTGAGGTTCCTTCTCACACTAGGTTTATCAAGTTAGTCAGACCCCGTTCCCATACCCAAACCAGTTCAGACCAAAATAGCAGAGGCATACACAACAATTGCAAGGTTCTGGGGTTGCAGGAAAACATTATGGGATCCAAAATAAGAAGTGCCAACTGAGACAAAATAGGCCCTGGGCCAAAATCAATTTCACCCAACGATCAATGACTTTACGTGACCAAAATGACCTTAGCAACCACCCAAATTTCATGGGTCTTCTTTTCTATTTGCTATGAAACCGCAACAACAAAATTCCCCACTATGGAAATCAACAAAAACACCACCCAGCAGAGATCCCAACCACTGCCACGTTTACCAGTCACTCCCTAGCCCTGGGGAAAACACCGGAAACTGCAAAATGTGAATGGAGAACACACCGCATCTCCAAGGACACAAGGAAGAGAAAAGCGTGGATTCCTGCAGGCATCACTTGCACACAGCAACCAAATTGTTAGGGAAAGAGAGCTCTATGAGCTTCCCACTACGTGAGTGAGGAAATTGTTATCTCTCTCCATCAGAAATGCGGCTACTCCCCTTCACGTGAGGGAAAAATGGGTGAATCCTCCCTTGAGCATGTGTGTGTTCAAAGGCTGATGGCCCTGCCAAAATTGACAGCTGCCCACACCTTCCAAGCACTAAGGAAATAACTCCCTTCACCCACTTAGATGTCTAGGCCTAAAAGACAAAAAGGGTAGATGCCAACATTATGGGTTTTCCCTTATACATTTTTCTTTCCCTCATTGGCTTAGGGGTTTGAATAATCCCCCCCCCTATTCCTTGTGAAATCATGCCCCCATCTCTTTAACATTGTAGCGCATATCTAGTTGTGGTATTTTTATTAATTTTCATTTTACATGATGTCTCAAACATATTGTGCCTCTCTAGCACATAAACTATCGGCGTCGATTTTAATTTCTGAAACATAAAACACTAAATCCACGGTGGATCCTTTTCCTTGAGCTCCACACCACGATTTAATACAATATTTACATCATATGCAATTTAATACCTTGGGGTCAAAATCGGGGTGTTACATTCACCTCCCCCTTCAATAGCACTATCCTCCGTGCTTACAAAAAATTAACAATTGCTACACTGGCGCCACCCTCATTGCTCTGCAAAATCGAACCAAAAATGGATGTGCCAGTCGCATGGCATCTTCTAGTTTCCACGTAACCTCTTCAGGACCATAGTGCTTCCTCTGCACCTTTATCTGTCCAATGGCATGATCTACAACTCTTCCAAATCCATGCTTGCATGCATCAACACACACCACATGAACTTTTTCTGGTCTTGGAGAATCCTTGTCCTCAGCCTGGAACATTTATAGTGTTTTTGGAAACCAGTGATACCTATGCCTAAACCCCAAGCAATGAGTCAATTCCCATGTCAGTACTCACAATATTTACCAAAATCATAGATGAATTACATGCACATGTACATTGACATAAAATCAACAAAAAGATGTCAAGTGAACCAAATACTCATCTGCATAAGTATATTCTTTTGGTTCCATAGGTATCTGACTTGGCTTTATACCACCATGGTACTCACAACCCTACCCCACCCCACACCCGAGTGTGCATTAATGGTTAGGAAAATTTCTATAGGCCTCAGATCACTTGAAAATACCTCTTAACCGAGGTCTAACAGCTCCATTCTTGAGACCAAATCCTCTTCGAGTGCTTCAATAGCAGTTATGTTCAAGAACTTGCACCTCCTCTAGGTGCTTACCAAGATCAGGTGCTTCCCTTCTGGACACCACAATGAATTTAATTCATATCTCAGATTCATTCCTATAGGATGCAATATATAGCAAGATTTTCAAAACCATGGCTACATCATATGCTCATGTATATTTAAATAAAATCAATAGCAACAAAAGTTCGATAAGTAAACCAAATACTTATCTGCATAGCATCTCCCAACCGAGATCTGGTCATCCCCACTTCAGAGCCTGACACCTCCTTGGGTGCTCAACGATAGCTCTAGTTTAAGGGTCTAGCACCTATTCCAGTGCTTACCAATGCTGAGGCACTTCCTTTCCAGGCACCATAACATATCAATTCACATGTCAGATTCATTTCAAAGGATTTATTTCTTAACAAAATTTTTCAGAAATCTTAGCTGAATCATTATGCACATGTGTAATTACAGAAAGTCAACCAAGATTTTCCAAGTAATCCAATACTTCTATGTATAGCATATCTCAACAGAGATTCGATCATCCCCGCTTCAGATCCCAACACCTCCTTGGGTTCTTAATGACAACTCTAGCTTAAGGGCCCAACACCTCCAAACATCATAATACCTAGGGGTTATTCTCTTCACATATCCCCCACTCTCGTGACAGTCCCCTTACAGATTGAATGTGTGCAAAAATAAGTCTAACCGGATGTCTTACACCCCGGGCGTCCCCAGTGATGCATATTGGTGCCTAGCTAGCAGGGGGGAAGAAGCTATGTACCCAAGTACATCCTTCTAGAGGATCCATGTACTCCCTGTACATGTTTTCATTACCTCAGTTGCATTACATATAGACATGCAGTTTACATCAGATGTCATTATAAAATTTAAATCATAGGTTTCCAAACCTATTTCAAACATATATTTTCGAGAAGCTATGTAGACCATGTACATCCTTTCGAGGAACCATGTACATCTAGTACATATTTTCATCGTCTCACCTGCATTACATACAAGCATGCAGTTTATATGAGATGTCATCATAAACATAATTGCAGTCATAGTTTTTCAAACCTATTCCAAACACATCCCTTTGAGAAACTATATACACCCCGTACATCCCTCCGAGGAACCATGTACATCCAGTACATTTTTTTATCATCTCACCCGCGTTACATACAAGCATGCAGTTTAGATGAGATGTCATTATAAAAATTATTGCAATCATAGGTTTTCAAATCCATTCCAACACATTCCTCTGAGAAGCTATGTACACCCAATACATCCTTTCTAGGAGGCATGTACACCTAGTACATCCTTCTGAGGAGCTCTATATCACATACACACCCTTCTGAGAAGCTATGTACTCCTAGGGTGTACTTTAATCATCTCACCTACGTTACATACAAGGATGCATTTCACATGAGATGACATCATAAAATTTAATCATATATTTTAAAATCTATTTCATGCATACATTAGTTCCCAATATCAAACAATCAATAACATTGATAGTCAAATAAAAATATGAGTTCCCAATCTTGCTTCCTGCAGAAAGTCGGATTTTTGCAACCATGAGGCCATCCTCATATTGTTTGGCATTTGCAAGTGGGAGTACTCATCCCTTACTTATGGATGCTGCCAAAAACCCAGACATCCACATACAAGATGCCATCCTAACACAAATTTTAATTAGCCAAACAATCACAATTAGTCAATAGGAAACTTCATACATTAGGTGATGCAAGACAAGCATATCCATTGTTAACATGATTCAAAACCATCACAGGAGATCACAGTCTCCCACAACTAACAGAAAAACTTGCGATCTGAAGTTTCAAAACTTGTTCTCAGTCATGAGATCCTTCTCATGGCACATGGCAGCTTCCTGCCCTACATTTCATTAGGCACTACCATACTGCTCTGCTCAAGTCATTCTACTAGAGTCTTGAGGAAGTCCTCATGTGTATGCCCATACACACAAGGGCCATTTCCTCATGGAACTACAAGTTCACATGTAGGCTTCCTCAGCCTATACATAGATTCAACGTTTCCTACAAAATCTTCTTCAGTTAACTTCCTACAATGCCCTCCAAGTCCCACAAAATATCTTACATCTGTTAACTTTCTTGGAGCAGGACGAGTCATCATGGCCTCAATCCTTTCTGGGTCTACAAATATTCCTCTATCTTAGATAATGTGTCCCAAATGATGAATTCTATCTTCATAGAAGTTATAGTTTCTCAAACTTGCATACAAATTGTGCTTCTTGGGAAATTTTAAAGTCAACCTCAGATGTTCCACATGTTCTTCGTCATTCTTAGAATAAATAAGAATGCCATCAAGGAAAACAAGAACAAACTTGTCCAGATAGTTACTAAAAATATTATTCATGAGGAACATGAATGTAGATAGTGCATTTGTGAAACCAAATGGTACCACTACAACTCATAAGAACCATACCTTTCCCTGAAGGTTGTCTGATGAACATCTTCATCCTTTATCCTTACCTGCTAGTCACCAGACCCAAGTCAAGCTTGGAAAACACCTTTTGATCTTCTCACTTGATCAAAGAGGTCATCAATTCTAAGCAAAGGATACTTGTTCTTCACGGTGACTTTTCTCAGCTATCTATGATCAATACACAACCAGAGCATATTTTCTTTCTCTTTCTCAAACCAAACTGGTTCTCCCCATGGGGAAACACTTGGCCTTAAATACTTCTTTTCCCACAACGCTTCCAGCTGCATCTCCAGCTCTAGTATTTCTAGTGTATTCACCCTATAGGGTGTCTTGGACCCTGGTGCTTTACCTAGAACAATTTCAATCGTGGGATCAATGTCCCTCTTTGGAGGAAACCTTGGAACTTCATTAGGAAAACATCCCTGAATTCATGCAACACATGAAGGTCCTCCAACCTAGGAGCTTCATTCTCTGCTACCTCCAAAACATGAGTTGCATACACTCTGCAACTTTTCCCACATAACTTCTTTAGCTACATTACTAAAGACGTCCTCCCAGAGATCAGTTCTGGAATTCCTTTCACATCCTTCAGGTTGCTTCTTCATCCAAGCACTTCAAAGGTCTTGTTGTAACAATCAAGTATTTTTCTCTGTACTTCCAACCAATCTATTCCAATGAGGACATCATAGGATCCATGTGGCAGAACATTCAGACCTGCGCAGGTGGCCAACCCTTCCATGACCAACGGAGATTTCATGACCACCCCACTGACCTTCTTTTGGTTCCAATGGCTAGTTGAACTAACCATGGTATTCTATGCTTTGACTTCTTCAAAGTGCACATCTCACCAATCTAGGGGTGATATAGCTGTGAGAATATCCAGGTTCAATCAAACAGAACAATATTCTGATCAATCTCACCCTCAACTTCCACCACAGTTGAGTTATGACCTACCTGGTGGTCTACAAATTTTAGGAATGATCCCTGTCATTTTTCACCTATCGGGCCCTTGAAATGCCACTAAAAAACTTGCCAAAAATCCCTGTTTCAGCAAAATTTTCATTTTCCCTTCGACGTGTTGGCTCCATTTTCCAATCTTGCCCTATACGTGTAAAAAACCCTCACCTTTTTCATCCGATCATAAAATTTTTTGACTTTTCTCTGACATGTCGGAGAACTTTCGACTTTTCCTCTGATTGAATGCTTTTACCGTGCATCAGAAAACTTCCAAAGTTCCCATCCGTTACGTCAGAATTTTTTTTGTCTTCCATCCGCTGCCACACATCGAAATTTTTTTTGACTTTTCACCACTACTCATTGGCTCCAACTTCATCTTTCTTCCACCGCACATCAGCTTGATCTTCATCTTTCCTTTGCCGCATGCGAGCTCGATCTTCATCTTTCCTCCACAACATGTCGGCTCGACCTTCATCTTTCCTCTGCCACGTGTCGGGAAAAACCTATTAAACTCTCCATTGTTGCGGAAAAATATTTGTCTTTCATCCGCCATCAATCTAGCCAATCCTTCCACCATTGCAAATTTTTTTTGACTTTCATCCGCCATTGTAGAAGACAATTCTACTTTTATCCCATTGGGCCCTTTTCGCCGTTCCAAAAAAACTTTCCAATGTTTCTCCAAATTTTCTTATACTTAGAAAACTTTCTCAAAATTTTTCTTCTTCATTTTCTTTCTCTTTCACCGCTATGCTGCAGCTTTATTTTCCTTTCTTTGCCACTGTGTGTTGGATCGATTCTCCTTTCTCCACTGCTACACATCATCTCGACTCTTGGAAACCCCGCCGTCGTGTTAGATCAATCATTAGAATCCATCCACTATTGCGTAATACTTCTTGAATTTCATCCACTTCATCGTGTCAGAATACTTTTTGAATTCCATCAACCATTGTGGAAGACTTCTTCACTTTCCATCCGACACATCGGAAAAGTTTTCAACTTTCATCCGCCACCATGCATCGGAGCCTTTCTTTCGATTTTACATACTTCAAAAAAAATTTGATAAAATTTTTTCTTTTCTTCTTGTCAGCTAGACTCAGCTGACACACATCGGCGCACATCTCGTCAAGCCTTCTGTTGATGTAATTGTAACTTCGGAATGTATTCACTTGTATTTCTTATGTATTGTACCCCGATGTTTATTTCAGGAAGTGTTTGTAATGTAATTGAGTCATGTCATGCCACGATGTTTCGATTGGGAGTTTCTATAATGTAAACAAGTCATGTCAAGTCATTTTGGGTAACCCTCCTATTGATTGAGGGTTAAAGTCCCCGTAGTTGTGGGGCCCTAGGGTTATAAGATTCTCCTAGTGAATTCAGCCCTAGTGAGTTATTGTCAAGTCGGTAATTGGTATAAATAGAGGGCGAGCCTCTCTATTTATCACACACTCACTCACGCTCAGTTGTAGCCCATAGCTGAGGGAAAAGAAGTTGCTGGGGCTAGAAAGAAATAGGCTACTGCTATCGGGAGACCATCTTATTGTTTTGGGGTTTTACTTTTGGTGTTGATTCTATCTCTGAGAAAGTTGTAGGGTTTTCTCCATTTATGGTTTCCCCAAGGAAAAACATTGTGTTCATTGTCTCTTGTGTTTGATTGTTGTGCTTGTTATTCTCTCAGTTAAAGATCCTAATATAATGCTAGCTTAAATGTTAAAAATCTAACATGGTATCAGAGCTAACCTGAGAAGAAGACACTATGCAGCTGCAGGAACTAGGGCTTCCTACTTTTTGGATCTCTCTCCATATATTTTCAGTAAAAGAAGGTTGGGATAACTCTCCTTCCTAGGGTGCATCTTTCTGTCGAAACATAATATGTTTTTTAGTTTTGGACCCAACACTGCTGCCGGAAATTAAGTCTTTCCACAAAAGTGGAATTTTTGAGTGAGCCGAGGCCTAGATTGATATCCTCCTCAAAATATAAGGTTAGAGATCAATATAAAAACATTTGGTTGGATAGAAATCCGGGAAAGTCAAACCCTAATCTGCTCTTGAACTAGCACTGCAGACATTCATCTTCAAATCCAGATCTGACATCTTGACCTGGTAATATCTAAATCTTTTGTATTTCCATTTGAGGTTGTCAGATAAGATGTCTCATCATACCATGCTTAATGAAAATCTTGAGGGAGCTGATCAATTCTGAGCCTAGAATTATAGGATCTCCCTGGTCTTGGAAGAAAATGAGTTGGACTCCTACATCAATGAAGAGGTTCCAGTTTCAGAGGAAGATGAGGCTAAGGCCTTACATAAGAAGAAGTTGGTTATGGCTAAGAGGATTATTGTTGATTCAATTAAGGATCACCTCATAACACATTTGTCCTCCCTCAAGACACGTAAAGCTATCTTTGATGCCCTAACCAAACTGTTTGAAGGGAAGAACATAAATCGGAATATGACTTTGAGGAACCAGTTGAAGAATGTAAATATCCAGAATGAGGAGACCATCCAGTAATAATTTAGAAGGGTCTCCCAGATCAAAGAACAACTTGAAGTAGTGGATGAATAAGTGGAGAATGTAGAAATTGTGATGATGACCTTGAATGGTCTCCCTAGGTCAAGGGATTCTTTCATCCAAGGAATCTATGCCAGAAAGAAGCTAATCAAGTTCAGTAGACTGTGGAAAGAATGCTCACAAGAAGAAGCTCAAATAGTAGCCCGAGAAGAAAATATGGGCAGTGAAGATCAAGCTCTCACAGTACACTCCAAGAAAGGAAAAAGGGAAAATCATCATCACCAAAGTAAGCATTCTCATCAGAAAGATAATTTTGTGAAAAGGGATCCATCCAAACTCAGATGTTATACATGTGATGAAAGAGGACACTTTGCTAGAAATTTTCCCATGAATAAGAGTGGATCTACAAAGAAGAAGAACTCCAAAAGAAGACACCATGCTCACACTACTAAGGATGATGATCCTCCCAGAAAGAGAGTAAAACAAGAAAGTGAAGACTCTTCAAGTGATGAAGAATATGTTTTGATCTCTGCTCTCACGGGAACTGTCACACATGGAAGAAAAGATTGGTTTATTGATGGTGGGGTTTCCAAACACATGACAGGATTCAAGGAATCCTTTAAGAAACTATCTGAACATAATTTACCCCATAAGGTGAAACTTGGGGATGACTACCAATATCCCATAAAAGGTAGTGGTGAATCTTCCTACAAGCTAGACTCTGGAAAGTCTATGAAAATGAAGGATGTCTTGTTTGTACTAGGACTAAAGAAGAATATTGTCTCCATATCGGCACTAGATGCAAAAGGCATGAGGTTTGAATTTGTAGATGGCCAACTCCTCATGTGGCCAAGAGGAAAGACTATTAATGATGCAATAGTAATTGGAGAACAAGAAGGAGGATTATACAAATTGAAGGGCCATCTAGAACAAGATTTGGTCCATGACATAGTAGAGCCAAATGAACTTTGGCATAGAAGGCTTGCACATGTGCACTACAGAGCACTACCACTTGCAAGAAAAGCTGTTGAAGGACTTCCAAAAATACAGTCAAAACATGATGGAGTCTGCAAAGAATGTGCAAAAGGAAAGAACACAAAGAAGACATTTCCAAGTAGCGAAAGCAAAGCAAAAGGAATCTTGGAAATAATTCACTCCGATGTATGTGGTCCAATGTCATCTAGTTCTTTAAGCGGGTATGTATACTATGTTTATTTTATTGATGATTTTTCTAGGAAGACATGGATATACTTTATGAAGAACAAATATGAAGTTTTCAGCAAGTTCAAGGAATTCAAAGCCTTGATCGAGAACCACACAGAAAAGAAGATCAAGACCTTTCGATTAGATAATGGAGGAGAATTCACATCAACTGAATTCAAAGAGTTATGAAAATATTTCAAGATTAAGAGGGATTTATCCACTCCATATAATCCACAACAGAATGGGGTTGCAGAAAGGAAGAATAGAACAATCATGGAAGCTGTAAGAGCAATGCTTCATGATAAAGATCTTCCCATGCATCTATGGGCAGAAGCTACTAGAACAGTGGTGTATGTATAGAACTATACTCCACACAGAGTACTCAAGAACAAGATAGCTAAAGAAGTCTTTTTTAGTAAGGAACCAGGAGTCAGCCATATCAGAATATTCAACTGTCCAGTGTACATACAAATTCCGAAAGAAAAGAGGACAAAGTTAGATCCTTCAGGAAAGAAGGGTATATTTGTGGGATACTCTGAAAGCTTGAAGGCTTATAGAATATACTTCCCAGGATTCAAGAAAATAAACACCAGCAGGGATGTAACATTTGACAAAGACTCAGCTTACAATAAATCCAGAAAGAGACTTGCTAAATATCATGAAGAAACAGAAGCACCCAGAATTAATGACACAACCATGAACGAAGAAACTCAAGAAGAAGATCAATAATTTGAAGGACCTCAAGAACCTGTAGATCCACCTTAGGAGAAAAATACTCACAAGAGGAAACCTGCTTGAGTATGATAATCTATCCAAGGTGTAGAAAGATATGGGGCTCCATAACAAAATCACAGAGAAAGAAAGAGGACCAGGTCCTGCTCCGAGTATGTAGCTTTATTATGTGACTTTATCAATAAAGAACCTTCCAACTATCAATAAGAAACAGAAAGGAAAGAATGGAAGGATTATATGATTGAAAAGTATCAATCAATCATGAAGAATGATGTTTGGGATGTTGTCCCAAGACCAGAAGGGAAGTCTGTATTAACTTCCAAATGGATCTATAAGATCAAGCATGTTGCAGATGGCGGCATAGAGAAATATAAAGCAAGAATCGTGGCTCGTGGATTCTTACAAAAAGAAGGAATAGATTATGAAAAAACTTTTGCACCTATAGCCAGATACACTTCCATCATATCAGTACTTGCTCTGGTTGCAGTGATGAAATGGAAGATACACCAAATGGATGTCAAGACTGCTTTCTTGAATGGTGTAGTGGAAGTGGAAGTGTATGTAGAGCAGCCACTCGGTTTTGAGACACATGACAGGGAGTCTCATGTGTGGAGATTGAAAAAAGTCTTGTATGGTTTGAAACAGGCACCTAGGACATGGTATGGTAGAATTGATGGCTTTCTATCTAGTTTGGGCTTTACCAAAAGTAAAGCAGATTCAAACCTTTACTACAAGGTTGAAGATGGCAGCCTAGTGATACTCCTATCGTATGTAGATGATCTGTTTGTAACAGGAATGGATGGGTTGATTGTTGATACGAAGAGGAAGCTTGCTGTCGAGTTTGAAATGAAGGACTTGGGTATGATGCACTGTTTTCTAGGCATGGAGGTGTGGCAGAATGTGGATGGAATCTTCCTTGGACAAGGGAAGTATGCAGTAGAGATCCTGAAGAGGTTTGGGATGATGTACTGCAAGTCCATGACCACACCTATGGCATCGAACCTGAAGCTATTGAGTGATGCTTCATCAGAAAGTGGTTGATGCTATGATGTATCATCAAATGATTGGGTCCTTGATGTACCTAATGAACACAAGAGCATATATTTGCTTTGCTGTGAACACCTTGAGCCAGTTCCTGACAGATCTAAGACATGTTCACTTGATTGCTGCAAAGCATATTCTGAGATACCTGAGGGGTACAGTTGATTATGGGCTCAAGTATGAGGTGAATCAGAATATTAACCTAGAGGGTTATGTTGATTCAGATTGGGAAGGAAGTGCCATCGATAGGAAGAGCACTTCAGGGTGTTGCTTCAGTATGGGATCAGGTCTGATCTCTTGGTTTAGCAAGAAGCAATCTTGTGTGGCACTGAGTATAGCTAAAGAAGAGTATGTTGTAGCTTGTTCAGCTAGTTGTGAGGTAGTATGGATGAGGAAGCTACTGTCTGATTTATTTGATCTCAATTTGGATGCTACTTGTATATATTACGACAACCAAAGTTGTGTGAAGTTGTCAAAGAACTAGATGTTCCATGACAAGTCAAAGCATATCGAGATCAATTATCACTATATCAGGGAAATGGTGCAGAAAGGAGCAGTGAAGCTTCAGTATGTTATGATGGATGAACAAATAGATGATGTGTTGACAAAGCCATTAGCTAGAGTGAAGTTTGAATACTTCAAGGAAAAGCTTAGTGTTCTCCAGATCGAGGTTCCCTCCAAAGGGAAGTGATGAGTTTGTGAGCCATTCTAACATGGTGAGAGGATTGGTTCCTTCCATGGTCAAATGTAAGGGCTGACCCATTTTGTCATGATGAGAGGTTTGGTTTTGTGCATGTCAGATATGAGTGTTGAGCCATTCTAATGTGACTATAGGATTAATTCCTACATGATCAGATAAAAGCGTTGAATGCCATTCTTGGAATGGCGGCACCTGGTCAGTTACCAGGAACACTCAGTCTAGGACTAAGGGTCATTCTGATGTGATTGTAGGATTGGTTCCTACATGATCATATATAATTGTAGAAGCATTCTAATGTGACTGTAGGATTGGTTCCTACATGATCAGATGTAAGTGCAGAGCCATTCTGAGGCGATTGTAGGATTGGTTCCTACATGATCAGATATAAGTGTAGAGCCCTTTTGATATGCAGGTAGAATTGGTTCCTTGCATGGTCGAATGTAAGTGCTCAGACTTTCTGACATTGGTTGTCAGATGTGAGTGCGGGGAATTTTTGACAGGGTTGTGGGATGCATTCCCTCATTGTTATATGTGAGTGTTGGGCATGCCTTTCTGATATGATTATAGGATTGGTTCCTACATGATCAGATGTAAGTGCTGAGCGGGCCATTCTAACTTAGGGTCAGATATAAGTGCTGGAAAAGACCTACATGGAGGCTAGGCCTACAGCTAGCATGAAAAAGGGTTGGCTCTGTAGAACTTCCTGTGATGAGAAGAATCAAGAGATAGCACCCATGACGATGATCCAGTAGAGATGTTCTAGAACCAGAGATGATCCACATTGAGTGATGATCCAGATCCAGTGATAATGATCCAGATCGAGTGATGATCTAGATCTAGATGAAGATGACTTGAAGATGAAGATGACTTGAAGATGAAGATGATTTGAAGATTACGAGGACTCGATGATGATCCAGATGATACAGAGAAGAAGACTTGTGCTGATAAATTGTGTCGAGAGAATACCTTCCTAGTTAAGAGGGAGTGTTGATGTAATTATAACTTTGGAATGTTTTCACTTGTATTTCTTATGTATTGTACCCCGATGCTTATTCTGGGAAGTGTTTGTAATGTAATCGAGTCATGTCATGCCCTGATGTTCCGATCGGGAGTTTCTATAATGTAACAAGTCATGTCAAGCCATTGTGGGTAACCCTCCTATTGATCAAGGGTTAAAGTCCCCACAGTTGCAAGGCCCTAGGGTTATTAGAATATCCTACTGAATTCGGCCCTAGTGATTTATTATCAAGTCAAGAATTAGTATAAATAGAGAGTGATCCTCTCTATTTATCACACACTCACTCACACTCAGTTGTAGCTCATAGCTGAGGGAGAAGAAGTTGCTCGAGCTAGAAAGATAGAGGCTACTGCTGTCGGGAGATCATCTTACTATTTTGGGGTTTTACTTTTGGTGCTGATTCTATCTCTGAGGAAGTTGCAGGGTTTTCTCCATTTATGGTTTCCTCGAGGAGAAACACTATGTTCATTGTCTCTTGTGTTTGATTGTTGTGCTTGTTATTCTCTCAGTTAAAGATTCTAATATAATGCTAGCTTAAATGTTAAAAATATAACACCTTTCGCCGTTGCGGGAAATATTTTCCCTTCTCTTTCTGACACCATCAGCTCATCTCTTGGCAACGCAGTTGCCATTGTGGCTCGCCTTCAGCCAACCTAGCAGCCATTGTGGCTCATCTTTGCCCAATTATTCTTATCGACATCGCTGCTTCTTCAGCGCATCGGCTTCCACTGTCACTTCTAGTTGACACTGCCGGAGAAATGCTACAGACTACTCTGACATGCCTTGGATGCATCCCCTGCCGGCTCCCTCTTTCCAACTCAGTCGACGAATCGGATCTTCTTTGTCTTTCTCAGCCACCATGTAATGTCCCCGACCCTCCAACCAGTGAAGAGGACGCTACCGATGTTGGTATCTACCCAAGCAACTAGCCCCATGAACATAATAATAAAAATTGAAATGCGTTAAACTAAAACATGCATATATTATTACCATATAGGGGAAGCAAAACCATACATTCAAGCATTCAACATTTTCATTGTAATTCATTATCAAATGTAATTGTAGGGTTTTAAACACAAGAATACTTATCTTATGAAGAAGAATGCTCCATAACCAGCTATGTTGCTGCAATGTTCCACCCAAGCATAGGCTAGTGTGCTCCTTAATGTTTGAGCAACACTGCCACCCCTGAACTGGGCATGATTCCCATAAGGAATAAGGAAACTAAGCAGTCTAACACATAGCCAAGCAATGCCAAAACTTTTTCAAGCCAACACAGTTGGGTTTATTAGACCAAGAGTACACAACAACACATAACCAAGACAACAAGTTGGGTTTATCAGTTTATTAGGAGATGGAAACACTGTCTTCTAAGCTAGTGGTCTCATTGAAAAGCTAAGGGTGCCTACACCAGAACTAGCTTGACTCCTAAGACATCCACACACACCCAACACAAGGAATAATTCTCTTCTCTGCTGCACAGCCCCTTAGGCCATGAATTCCCTTCCAAGGCTATTCACGGGGTGTAGAGAAGAGAGCCATTCCTCTAGCTCTATCTATGAGGCTCCTGCAAAACACTAGGTTTGTCAAGCAAAGTCCTTCCCACTCCTACACAGTCCAAAGACCAATTGCATCCACAACAATATACACAATTTTTTGGTTTAGCAAAGCATTTTGGCCACAAAATTAATTGCTAAAGAGGGTAAGAGAAACCCCTAACAACATTTCTATTTCCAGGGACGTTTTGGCCCTAACGTGGCCAAAAATGAATTCAATACACCACAATTACAGTGCTGGGCATGGATAAAAATGTCTTGGAAGCTAAAATCAGAGAGGGTAAGTGGTTAAAATAGCCCTAGGAGCCAAATTTGATTTCAACAAATGTTCATTGGCTTCACGTGGGAAAAAATGGCCTCCACAGACCACAAAAACGTGAATTTTCTTTTCCCATGAATCTTGAGGATGTTTATGTCATTATAGGAACCAGATGACTGCCATAAACTCCCAAAATGAAAAATGACTTGCCCATTTGCTGAACAACACCAAAACGGATTTCTGGGCATGCAAGACGAGGAAAATGAGCAAAAATGTGAAGGTAAAACAACTCCCAATCTTTCCCTGCATGAGAAAATGAAGAACGTGGGTATATGGGAAAATGGGCATGCATTTTCAGTGTTTTCTTGCCCCAAAAGTCAATAGCGATTTTCCCCAAATTCAAAATCCTTGCCCATACTCTTCCCATCCCCATGCAATAACTACTTCAACCATTTTCTTACAGAATTAAATGATTGGGTGAATGAGACAAGAAATGTAGTTGGCTGTTTGATGGGTTCTCCCATTGACATTTGTATTTTCCCCATTGGCCCCAAAGGTTAAATATTTCCCCCTCCTTACCCTTAGGAAAATCATGCCCCCATCTCATTATTTGTTGCATAGACATAGATGGTTGGGGTTTTTAATTGAATTGAATATTTACATGATGACAAAATTATATTGTGCTAGCTAGCACCAAATATACCTTCAGCAACGATTTTAATTGTTGGAACATAAAATGATAAATCAATGGTGGGGATTTTTCCTTTAGCTCCACACCTCGATTAATTAAAATATATACATCATATACATTTTTAATACAAACGGGGTCAAAAACAGGGTGTTACACGCCACACAGAAGAAGAATGCTCAACACTAAGAAAAATTCAGGATCAGGATTTTTCTCTCTCTTCTTCTACCTGTTGCACATAGAGGATGATTCTGCCTCTGTTAGCTATTGAAATTCACCCATTGAGGCCCAATGCTACAACACAGCTCTGATACCACACTGTCACATCCCCACCCCTCATACTGACAATGGAGAGGACGTGACCAACACAATGTCGTTGTCAAATTGGGAAATCTATCCCCATGATCATAAGCATAAAAATAAAATGCATTAATATAAAAAATACACAGATGCATAATGAAATCTATATCAGAAGCAAACATATTTATTTCATTCATGCATTCATCATGTTCATTTTAATTCCTAAACAATTCATTGAAGAGATTAAATACACAAGAATACTTATCTGGAAAAGAAGTTGGCCCACAAGTAGCTATGTTGCTACAACGTTCAACCCAACCATAGGCTAGTGTGCTCATCAATCTCTCAGCATCACTGCCACCCCCAATCTTGGCATGATTCCACACGGATCTAGGGAACAACAACAGGCTCACACATAGCTCAAATCATACATCCACAGACAAGCAAACACATAGTTGGGTTTCACATAATGTTAGGAAACACGCCAATAACGTAGGGGTTCCTTGGGATTACTCAGCCCAGCCATCACAAGGATGCCCACAACAACAAAAATACACATCCAAATTCAGCCAAGTCAAAACTACATTTGGGTTTATCAGGCTACAAGGAGCTAGAATGGTTGACTGCTGAGATAGTGAGCTCAACCACAGATCTATGGACACTTGCACTAGATCTAGCCTGGCTTCTAAGACATCTACCTACCCAACACAGGGAAGCATCCCCTTCTCTGCTACATAGTCCCTTGGGCTATGTCTTCCATTCCAGTGCTATTCAGGGTGTGCAAAGAAGAAATCAAACCGCCTAGATCTATCTGTGAGGTTCCTTCTCACACTAGGTTTACCAAGCTAGTCAGACCCCATTCCCATTCCCAAACCAGTTCAAACCGAAATTGTAGAGGCATACATAGCAATTAAAAGTTTCTAGGGTTGCAGGAAAACATCATCTGATCCAAATTAGAATTTCCAACTAAGGGAAAATATCCCCTAGGACAAAATCGATTTCACCCAATGATCAATGGTTTTATGTGGCCAAAACGACCTCAGAAATCACCCAAATTTCATGGGTCTTCCTTTCTATTCACTATGCAACCACAACAATGAAATTCCCCACTGTGGAAATCAACAGAAACACCACCCAACAAAGATCCCAACCACTGCCACATTTACCAGCCACTCCCCAACCCTGGGGAAAACACAAGAAACTGCAAAACATGAATGGGGAACACACCGCAGGTCTAAGGACGTAGGGGAGAGTAAAGCGTGGATTCCTGCATGAATCACATGCACACAGCAACCAAATCATGAGGGAAATAGATCTTTGTGAGCTTCCCACTGCGTGAGGAGAAATCAGCTGTGTGAGTGAGGAAATTGTTGTCTCTATTTATCAGGAATGCGGCTACTCCCCTTCACATGAGGGAAAAATGGGTGAATCCTCATTTGGGAATGCATGTGGTCAAAGGATGATGCCCCTACTAGAATTGATGGCTATCCACACCTCCTAAGCCCCAAGGCAATAACTCCCTTCACCCACTTAGATGACTAGGCCTAAAAGACAAAAGGGGTAGATGTCAACATTATGGGTTTTCCCTTAGACATTTGGCTTTCCCCCATTGGCTCATGGGTTTGAATAATTCCCCCACTATTTTTTGTGAAATCATGCCCCCATCTCTTTAATGTTGCGGCACATATCTTGTTCTGGTATTTTTACTAATTTTCATTTTATATGATGTCCCAAACATATTGTGCCTCGCCAGCACATAAACCATCGACATCGATTTTAATTGCCGAAACATAGAACACTAAATCCATGGTGGGGCCTTTTCCTTGAGTTCCACACCATGATTTAATACAATAATTACATTCTATGCAATTTAATACCTTGGGGTCAAAACTGGGGTGTTACACGATGAATTGGAGACAATTGTTCATCCATCATGCTTTCAAAAAAATGGGTTCCGAAGATTTGTTAAAAAAATTATTTTTAAACTCGACTAAACCAATCCAATATAGGTAAATGCATGATAGCTCGATCTTGAGTTTTCATAGTTTCTTTCTGATCCTCAAATAACCTATTGAATAACACTAGGGGAACAATTTAAGGGGAAGGAAGTGTGGTCCCCTTGCTTTGACCATATTCTACTCACAATATCTATTCCACTCAATATTTTTTATCCATTCTCATCTTGAACCTTCTGCCATGCAACAAAATTAAAAGGAGTATTCAAATTCTCTCTCATCCATCTCTATGTATACTCTTACTACTACATCGTGGTCCAATAAAAATGAGTCTATGTGAAAGAACAAGTAGTTGTTTTCATAACTCATAGAGCTAAAGGAAATTACTACAATAGCAAGAAGTTATATATTTAACCATTGTGATCCAAAAGTGAAAACCTTCTTTCTTTATTTCCCTTTGTTTTCTCTTTTCAAATCTTAATTTTGATCCATTTCCTACCAATGTAATCACCAAAGTAAAATGTTTGGTACATTTAAATGAGAATCTTTAGTACATTGTGACAAAATCACTTATTTTATTTGTGTATCAATCAATTGTCTAAACAGAGAGAGAAAATAGGTTGTCCGTAATTTGGATTGGAATGGACTTACTTCAAGGTCTATATCTCTTTTTGTTAAAGGAGAAGAGATCATAAAAATCAATCCAATGAAACATTCAATCAACAAGCGAATAGGGAGTTCACTCAAAAAGATCGATTAATTTCAGGTAGGAAAGGTCCACTTTCCAAATCTCCATCAAATTTCAATATTAGAGTAGTTGATATTCATAATCCAATGGGCCAGGCTCACTTACTTCTCCTTCATTTCTTCCACTTCTTTTGAAGACTTAGAATTTCAAATTACTAGGTATCCATAATTTGATATGTCAAAAATTAACAAAGATGGAGTAGACTATTACTAATCATATAGTAGCAGGATGAAGAAGACTATTATTAATAAAAAAATAGTGGTACTCCCCCATATTAGGTGTGAGAATCCATCATAACAAATGTTTTTCCTGAAACCTACCATTACAGATAGTTTTGTCTCTCGAAAAATGGTTTTCATCTTGAGAATATTTTATACGATGAGAAATGGATACCTGGACCTTTTTTCTTTGTAGGAAAAATGAGCCCTTTACCATACTTGAACTGATGACTTACGTCCTACCATGGTGTTACTATACCATTGAGTTGGAAGGGTCCCCCATCATTAGTAATGAGTGAGTCTACTGCAGTATATGGACAACAAATTGGATACACATGATCCTTCTATCTATCTATCTATGTATATATATATATATATATATATATATATATATATATATAAAGTTGAGAACATATATTAGTAGCTAGTAGCTTTACATGAGAAGAGCGTAGGGATAGCTATACTGGAAACTTCTAGATGAGATGATATAGAGAGAATGGAAATAAGTTATGCCTAAAGATGATTATGAATCGGATTTATCCACAAGGGAGCTATAAGTAATGCAACTATGAATCTCATGGAGAGTTAAATCCTGGCTCACGATGAATGCTAGTGGCCTACTTAACACATGCAAGTCGGATTGGAAATGGTGTTTCCAATGGCGGACGAGTGAGTAACATGTAAAAAGCTTCCCTTGGGAGGGGAACAACAGCTGGAAACAATTGTTAATACTGCATCAGTTGAGCAAAAAAAGGAGGAATATTCCCAAGGAGGGGCTCGCATCTGATTAGTTAGCTAGTAAGGAAATGGATTACCAAGGAAACAATCAGTAGCTGATTTGAGAGGATGACCAGCCACACTTGGACTGAGACATGACCTAGAATCCTATGGGTGGAAGTAGTGGGGAATTTTATGCAATGGGAAAAATCGTAATGGAGAAATGCCGCTTGAAGGAAGAAGGCCCATAGGTCATGAACACATTTTCTTGAAGAAGAAGTAATGATGATATCTGAGGAATACGAATCGACTAACTCTATTCCAGCAACCATTGTAAGATAGAGGATGCAACCATTATTCAGAATGATTAGGTGTAAATCTTATGTAGGTGGTTTTTCAAGTCTGCCATCAAATTCGAGTGCTTAACCCTGGACAGGTGGTGGAAACAACCAATATGGAGTACGGTAGGGGTAGAGGCAATTTCCGGTGGAGTGGTGAAATGCTTTGAGATAGAAAAAAACACCAATGAAAAACACACTCCATTGGGATGACACTAACAGTGAGAGACGAAATCTAGGGAAGCAAATGGGATTAGATACCCGAGTAGTACTAGCCGTAAACGATGGATACTAAGTGCTCTATGTATCGACTCACACAATGTTGTAGCTAACACATTAACTATCCTGCATGGGGAGTACATTCGCACTAATGAAACTCAAAGGAATTGATGGGGGCCCACAGAAGAAGTGGAGCATGTGGTTAAATTCAATGCAAAGTGAAGAACCTTACGAGTGATTAACATGCCATGAATCCTCCCGATAATTCGCAAATGAGTTATATGGGTGGCCATTTTTTGGTTCTAGTTTAATCAAAACCTTACTAGATAATGACCATGGTACCTTGTTTAGGTAAGTTTTGAAAAGTGATTCTTTGTTTCCACGGGATCAAATTTTTACCTTATTTACTCGGGAAACTTCTCCCAATAAATTGCTTCCCTTGTAAGTTCATGGACAAAACAAAAATAATGATTAGCTTTTTTAATTTGTAGAAATTTCAAAAAGGTTCTAGATCTGCAAGTGATGAGCACTAGTCTCTTTATAAGGCTTAATTTAAACAAGACTATGGAAGCATAGCTCATTATATATTATATTAAAAAGAATAAATAAAATAATAGAGTTGTTTAAATCTCTTCTTGTGTTAATTTTAACTATAGAGACAAACATCAGCTCTAGATAAACTCTTCGTTTCTCTACAATTACAATATTCCTTTGTTGAGGTTCATTTCGATATTTAGTTACTTTCGTGTTAAAATAAAGCTTAGATTTAAATAGTCAGAACAAATTACAAGGAGGGTTATAATTGTTCTTATGCCTTTCCTGCCAGCCTGCTAGGATCTACTTTCTATTGTAAGAAGGAATGACCACATGCAATACTTTTGGTGGCACGATACACCCTAATACAAAATTAACATATTAAAAAACACAATTCCAAAATTGTGTGGACACTTCCAAACTTATTTGTAGAACCTTAAAAGCTGTTAGATTGTATAACAAAATCACAAGTAACAATATTTGAAGGCCTAACATTATTATCAACAGGATTAGAATGGAATGATATTTGTCAGAATTCTCTTTAAAATTCATTAAGCTGTAGAGGGAATAACTTCTCATCGGAGTCTACTTCAGCCTCATTCACCTACATGCAAATTGCTTGTTCCTTCTATTGAATGAGTGGATGTTTATGCTCCTCATAAACCTACAAGTCTTTCCTTCAAATTCATGCCCATACCTTAAAACTAAATGTTTCACCTTCTTATACATTGCCTCATTGATCTACACAGTAGCCCATGAAAAACTAAAGGTGGTGCAAAATATTTACTTTAAACCTTCCCAAACCTTGGTCTATCTATAAGTTTCCTATGGAGATACAAGGCCTTTTGTAGCGGGCCTAATGTATTCAAGAACTTACGAACCTATTCCTTTTAATAAACTTCCTTCAACGACAAATGAATCTGCTACTGGTATTGTATCGAATACTATATATGATGTGGCCACCTTTGCTATTGGAATTGCTAATAATGGTGCTACTTTGATAAGTGCTCCAAGGGTAAAAAACAAGGGAACCATTCACCCTACGGGGAGGATTAAGGGATGAATCTAAGAAACACCTACGGTAAACATGGAGAACGAAGATGTCAGTATCGAATTGATTGAACAATGAATGCATCATATCAACGACAAGTGCCTATTTCCTGCATGAATCGAGACTGAATTGAGTAATGTTCTTAGAACACTACGGGGCACCCTAACCAGGTTTTTGTTTTCCGTATGAATAAGCACTCCATACAAGATTCAATCCCCAACAAAAACATAGTTGCAATTAGCTACTTTGCGTACCGTGTGGACCATCTATGCAGCATAAACAAAATGCGATGGGTGCATCATATATATATATATATATATATATATATATATAAAAGATAATATAATATAATATAACAATATGCACAGTTATCTCTTGGATCAACAATTTAGAATCACACATTTAACCTTTTCTATATAGAAGTTTCCCTAGAGCAATAACCTTGTCTATTTAAAATCACACATTTAAGCTTCAGATCCAGAAATTATTGAGTGAGATCCATCCATATCCATATCGTAGTATCATAGAGAGATATCCATATATATAGTCATCAAGATGCTTACCTTCGTGGTGAGCTATATCTAGATTCTCTCTTTTGTTGTTGTGATTAAAATTCTGGTGCTCGTAGAGAGATGCAGTGCCAAGGTAAAAGCAAGTTGAAGCATCTATTGTGGTTTTACCTCTTTATCCAGCACCAACAACGGTATATCCTCCAGCAGCAATATATTGAGACCTAGAATCAAAAGTGCATATAGTATCTCTTGACATGGTTCCAGATTCATCCATTGAAGCAGCAGGAGACTTTACACCAACAACAAAGGTAGAGGCCTAGGTACCAGAGGAAAATTTGATAGCTTTGAATCCATATATATTTTTATAATGATAACAATGCCATTAACGAAGGGATCCACTATAGAGTAAGGATTTTCATCAACAGATGCAAAGGCTATGGACAAGTCGTTCAGTTCCATTCAATCAGTCAAGTCGGTATCAGCATAAATAAGCAAGCAAGCTAGGAAAGCAAGCTTAAGAGAAGTGAGTGTTCCGGTCTATGGAATTTTCTCTTTATTATCTCTATATTTTATTTGCCTTTGTCATTACTGAAAATGTTGAGTTATATTATTTCCTTTTTCCCAAGCATGAGACTGAGTGATTACTGAAAATGTTGAGTCAGCAGAGCAATTCACAAATACAAATACAAATACGTCGTTGTTAGAATACGTATTGGAAGTGTAAAGCCCGCACACGTAAACTTGTATTTCTTCCGTAAGTATAAACTCCATGAAAAGACTTTCCTGGATCTCCTTGGCCTTGCCCGAAAGATTGCTTTTTTGGAGGCACTTTCTAATCATACACTTCTTGTCTTACTTTTATGCTTCTCTACTCAGCTATAGTTATATAGAACTAAATTTTGTTATTGGAACTATATATGTATACACAAATTTAAATGTAATATCTTAAGGCTTTATATAAGCGTTAAGTGTTTAAGAAGGTTAATGATTTCTCAACCTTATATGCGTCATTGTATACAAAGCACACAAATATGAAACATGAAACAGAAATAATAATTTTTACATTTTCTTTCATCGAAAAAAGTTTAACACAAACCCATTCAAAAGTTGTCCACATAAAGCAAATATAGTCAAACTAAAATCAAGAAACAAAAACCAAGGGGACCAATCAAGGTTGACAACCCTAGTGTTTCAGACTAATAAGACTGTAATGATTCCTATGAATCTTATGGTTATCCTCATCTCTTCAAAGTGGAAGAGACCCTCAATCAACCAACTTGCTTTTTTATATGGTAGATCACCTTCAGAGTTATAAGAGTTATACTGCTTATAAATGTGTTTGTAATTTAAAACATTAAATTGAGAATGAAGCTCACTGAATCAAAATAGCTACCTACAAATTTGAATTTTTGACTTTCTGTCTACAGAATCTATGACTACTCAGAGTATGTATATTAGAATTTTTACATTATAAGATTGGTTGTCAACTTTGCTTTAACATGTGTTTTAAAGATCCTTCCCATTTGCTTATGAAGAGTTACCCTCTATTTTGTTTTCCTGATTTCATGCGTATGCCCTTAACCCTTAATTACTACTTAGGAGTCTCTAGATTAGAATTTTTACATCATTCTATTGGTTGCCAACTTTCCTTGAACATGTGTTTTCAATATCCATCCCAATTGCTTATGAAGACACTCTAATTTGTTTCCTTGATTTCATGAGTATGCCCTTAATAACTAAATTGCATAAAAAGAGAGAACCGAATGGATTTTATTAAAAAAAAGAAAAAATGATTTTCTAATTTTTATGGTTAAGTTGCATGGCTTAGCAAATTACATATAAAAGAACAAAACACATTAATTAATTGGATAGGCATTTATATCATAGAATTTTGGGGTGGAGTTTAATCTATGTTTTTCATCTATACACAAAAATGAGAAAAATGCATTGTAAACCATTTAAAAAAAATAAAAAATAACTTAGTTAACATGTGATAACTATTGTTAGAGATAGTTGGAAAAATTAAACTTCAATTTCAACCTCGTAATTAAAACTCCAATCATGATGATACAACTATTCCATTACTAGATAGGACTATTCGATTGACTCCAATGATGATATAACTTTAGCTTAACTTCAACTCCAATCACGACTTTTACTTGATTTGTAGTCTATGATATATATTAACTTTTAAATTAACTATTAGATTAACTCCACTGATTCTATAACTATTAGCTTAACTTCAACTCTAATCTCACACTTATATTGGAAAGTCAAATAGTGATACAACTATTAAATTAATTTTAGATGTAAAGTGGTAATTAAAAATTGGCTGATATAAATTAACATTTAAATAAACTATTAGATACAACTACCAGCTTAACTTTAACTCTAATATGAGTTATATTGGATAACTATTAGATTGACAATTAGATAAACTTAGATGAACTTGTAAACTAAATATTAGATACAAGTTTTAGCTTAACTTCATTGGATAATTATTAGATTAATGGTTAGATAAACTTAGTCCACAACTTTCATTAAACTATGTATTCATAATTTATGCTTGTCCACTTATTCAGAACACATTAATATTATTAATATGATTGTTGCTAGTACATGTGGATCATTTACACATGAGAACACCAATAAAGATCTATAGGGATTCTACCCAATACATTGAAATAATAACCTCTCAACTTAAATATATTGAATATGATTATATAAATGAAAATAATCTAATTTAAAAAGAAAAAAAGTAATATGTCAAGATTCCAACAACAATAAACCCCAAGTTAAATGCCAACTAATTTAATTACGTTGATAGATGTTTTTATTTGAGATTTGGGGTGGACTACGACCTATGTCTTTTCATCTACAGAAAGGATGAGACAAGTATACTATCCAGATTGACTGAAATAAACAATTATAAAAAAAAAATATAAAAAAATAACGGGTAGCTAGATGATGAATGGATAACTTGTAACAATGTATCGATAACTCATAGCTGATGACTGATTACCCAACAGTTCATGGTAGATAACTAGAATAATGTGAGATAAAAAAAAGAATATAAAAAATAACTCATAGTTGATAAATGGATAGCAAGAAAAATGTCGGTGATAACATGTAGCTAGGCATGGATAATTCACAGTTGTACCCATTTAACTAAAAGAATATGAGGAAAAAAATATATTCTCAAACTGTCTTCCATTCCATAACTATCTCTCAACCATTTGATCTCTATTGACGTGATCTAGCCACAAACTATGTGGGTGTGCTAGTCTTATCAGATGCTAGGGGGTGATGAGTGTATGCCCCGCTACATTAAATATATCACCCGTTATCCTTCCTGCACTTTCTCCAAACTTGAAACAACACAAGTAGGTGTAACATGTAAAAAATTTAACCTTGCTTGATTTTAACGATTCAACACAACAAGTATATTTAAAAATCATTTGGTCACTTCACTTGTAGGAAACAATACTAGTTGCAACATCAGATGTTGAAAATATAACACAATTTCCTAAATATTGGAATTCTCCTAAAATATGGCTTGCATTTTACAAAAATAAAATAAAATATATGCGATGTCTCTTCTATGATGCATGAAAATTACGACATGGCCAAGAATAAATTAAAAAAATAAGGCCAACAGTGATTCTCCTAGGAGATTCCGAAAGAACATTTTACCAAGTTTGGATTGAATTACACAATTAGTCACAACACAATTTGCGAAAAGTAAACCCTTGAGCGCTTTCTCACCCCATTCATCTGTTTTTATGTGAGATCTCTTTCCCTAATAGAAATAACCACACAAATTCAGATAAATAAATCAAACATACAAGTAGTGAGGAGAGAATTTCACCGATTCTATCAAACCAACCAAATCCAAATAAAGAGTAGAAAATAAAAAACTTATTTTAGAAGTAAAGATCCAATTAACCTGATTAGTTACCACTAGATTACCTTTGAAGGGTGTCACTTATGTATGGAGGACTTGATATTTCATTCTCTGTGATGTTCGTAATCCATGGACAACTCTTGATATCAATACGATGCAGAGACGAATACGAGATGCTACAAAATTGAAGGCCCTTAACAATTTGTTGGCTAGTTGCAGATATTGACCTTGCAAGCACACCGTTAAGTACTCAAACAATCATATTTGTCCAGGTACTCATCTAGTAACTCCAGTGAAATAAACGCATTGTTTCCCCCAAATATAATTTCTCCAGTCAGAGGATGCATAAGGTATTTACCTAAACCAGTAGGGTCTCCGAATGCATAAGTTTTTTACCTAAACTAGTAGGTCCTTGGGTAGACTCCACACTAGCTCCAAGATGTTGGTCTCTAACTAGAAAAGTAAACACTTGAACCTGAGAGGCTTCTCCGTTGATGGACCCATATAATTCACTAGGATATGTTGTATTGTTGAACCAAACCAAACAACAAGCAATAAAACCAAATAGAGCGGATAAACTATAGGACAAATAAGCTTCTGTAGACCATACGAATGCACAACGACCCCATGCAAAAGGTTTGGTTAAAATACATGCCAGATACCACTAAAGATACAAATGGAACCTAACCCTACATGTCCTCGTATTCATCTTCTATATTGTCCAAGCTAATGATCCATACTTCTCCTTCGAAAGGAGATTTTAGTAAATAACCAAATATAGTACTTGGTGTTATAGATTTTTTTACCACTCTAGGTGAATCACACTTGTATGGCCTTCCCCTGTCCCTCTATAGACTCCTTAGAACCCTTAGACTATTTTTTGTCCTTTCATGTTTCCTTGACCATCCGTAAAAACATGTGAAAATTAATACACACAACTTTTAAACCCTTAATCACGTATATACACGGGTTTTACCCCTAAAACCACGTACATCGATATGTGTGCATAATCCAAATTCTTTTGGATTTTTCCTTGATATGGATCCGACTCACTTGACTCCTGGCCTTCCATATGCCTTGAGATCGCTCGTATTTGAACTTTCATTACCCCTTTGAAAAGCTATATAAGGAACTCTTTGGTACATTGAAGGTATATGAGAGAATTGAGAGCAAAGAAACTATAGTCCATTGTTGATGGAACTTGTGCTTGAGTCTACGTCCCTTTTTCCCTTGGAGCACTTTTGTGTTCTTCCCAAGATTGCCTTTGGATTGTGAGCTTGCTATCAAGATATGAAGGATTGAGGTGGTGGAGTCCCAAGTGAGGGATTCAGTTTCTTCGATTCGTAGACATGCCGACAGAGGTTGTATCCATTGTAATCTCTGATTTTATATTAATAGAAATATCTTTTCCTGTCCAATAATGTATGTTTGAATGAATATTTTATCCATGGATGATTTCAAATGCTTATACATTGTTGATTATATATGCTAGAATAGATCTAACACCCATATATATAGTATGCTTGTCTTGTTTACTTGTTGTTGAGGAAGTGATTTATCAATTCAAGCTAAAGTTGGAAAGCTCAATGGGATCTACTTCAACCGTCCGGAATAAGGTACGAGGTCTGATCCTTTAGTGTTAGATATATAATTTATATTGCATATTGGAAAGGATTGATTTTTGGATTCAGGTTGTCTGTTGTGGTACCCCAATCCATAGGAATTTCTCTCCGTAATAGAATTGGTGACTCCGCTAGGGAGTTCCTAGTAGTTGTCCTTTGGGGGTCTTCGATCGGCATTCAATGAATTTGAATTTCTCCTTTTCTCTTGTTTCTTTGTTGGGTGTAGGGGCATGTTTTCCTGGTAGTGTCTGATTGGTGTGAAGCTTGTCTCAGCTTGTTTGTTTGCCTTTCTTTTTATGCACCTTTCTTCCTGTACACGAGTTTTTATCTCATAGTCGCGTATATACACGGGTTTCACTGCTATTTCCGCGTACACACGTGGGTTTACTGTGAACAGTCATGTATGCCCTTAGTTTTTCCTTCTAGAGAAATATGGATGGTTGCTGGGTAAAGTTTGATGATTGATGAGTCTCCTTTGATACTGCTAAAGTCTATATACACCTCTATTTCTGACCAAAGACATTTTTTTAGGGTAAAATTTTCTTTTTGATGAATGTTCTGGTCATTGCATTTTTGATTTTTTGTTTTGGGATTAGTGCATTAGATTTCTTTTACCTTACTACTTTGCTTGAGTGCTGCTTGAGTGTGCTTGCAGAGTTTGGGGGTTGTAGAGCCATTCTTTTTCTTTTATATCTCATTTTTATCTCAAAAAATAAAAAATATTTTCTTATCATCATGCATTGCATCTTGCATTTTGCATAGTACTTGCACTAGATTTGATTTGGAGTATTAGTTAGGATTTCATATAGGAAAGCTTGCATTTATCATTTGAAGAAAATTGTGCATTTCACGTAGTAGCATACCCTGTTTTTCATGGACACAATGCATTTGCATTGATTGTTAGGTGTGCGTTTTGCTTCATGTTGTGTCATAACAACATTAGTTGCACGACCATATACCTCTTTTGAGTAATAAATCCAATTAAAATCAACGCTCAATTAAAATGAACTACACTATTTTATTTGATAGGGTTCACCAACAAGATTAGGTTTTAGGGTCTTGGAATAGTTCATTTGGAGTAAATTCTCCAAGACCACTAAACAACAACATGTATGTGTTTTTCCAGGTGAGTGTGTGAAATTCCTAGATATAACCAGTGTTTCTCAGGATCCTCCTCTTAAACTGGAGTTAAGCACGAGGCAGTGTGAGCGGTTATTGATTGGGATGACCCCTAGTCATAATTGAGTAGCATCGGAGATATTTCCAAGATTGTATTCGTATCTAGGGACTCTTTTGAGATTTTTGGGCTTTAGTACCCTACTCATACAGTCAATCCCACCTACGACTGTCTACCTGAGCATTGATTATATTGAGGTGACCTTAGTGGTATTACCTAGGATATCGAGGGGGTGCTTTGCAGGGGTTATTCTGTGGGTGTCTCGGCCAGGTTGGGTCCGGACAGCACAGTCGCTTTATGCGTTGAAGCTGAGGGCCACAATAATTGGTTACGTACCTCTGCTTGTTGTGTATGGGAGTCTCAAGCCTCTCCTAGGCAAGACATACCTGCTTCATTCAGGAGCTCACTTATCCTACCCTTGATTGCTTGTGGCTGGCTTTATATTTTCTTAGTGATTGCTCTGTGCACGTTAGCTTGCCTAGGGTTTGCATAGATAAAGAGTCTTATATATTTTTTGTGTCATTGTGGATTCGGGTGTGGCTCCTCGCCGTTATTGTTGTTTAGCAAGAATTCCACCTTCTACATCTCCTCCTCTTTTGGGAGAGAGAAATAGACAGTCCAGGCGGACTACTTTGCACATTGATTCACACACCATGGGAGACCATATAGAAGGTATTACTGAACCCCCTTCTCCCATTCATGTGGAAGATGGGGAGTTTACTCCTAAGTATGATCCTTCACCCGATTTGACTGAGTTAGGTCCTGTGATTTTTAAGATCGGAAATTTTCATGATAGACATACTTACTCTAGGGTTAATTCCCCATTGACGCATCGCCAGTATGGAATGCCAAAGGATGATGAGACTCATTTTGAAACTACAAGCACTAGTTATGGTAGTTATGGTATGTTTGGTTTTCCCACACATGATTTGGCATTCCATGTCGAATCTGAGTTTGAGCCTAACACTATGCTTGGGGGCACTCTCATTCCTTACCATGCGGAGAGGTTTGAGAGCACAAGTCACATTGCACCTTCCATCCCAGCAGTGGAAGCCACATCACAGATTCCTCCTAGGTCTATGGTTAGTGATCATATTAAGATGCCAGATCCGAGACGAGTGACTATAGGTAATAGCACATACATAATTACACAGGTCCCTTCGTCCTCTATCCCTAGTTCTTCAAATGTTCACCCTCCACCTCATTCATGTGGTCCTTCGGGCCGGAATGTTGCTACGAGTCATGTCCATACTGCGGTTACTAGACCAGTTGTGTCTCAGGTTCATGCACTGCCTGTTGTTTTGGGAGGTCATGTTCATACTTTTAGAGGTCATATTCCTACTTCTGGAGCGTATATTCCTACTTACAAAGTGTCTCATGGGACATCTCATGCGATGACTTATGGACCCTATTATGGGACGTAGTATGGGTAGGGTTCTTCACCTTATGGGTGTGGGTATCAACAACCCACTTACTCTCTGAATTACAGCTTTGTAGCTCTGAATAGTCAAGGTACACCACACTATGGTGCTTCCATGCCACCCTATACGGGTCAAACAAGAGGAGGGCACTATGGCCAAAGCCATGGTGGTTATGGTAATCAGACCTATGTGAATCAGAACTATTAGGGAGCGGTCCATTGACCTAGTCATCTTAGGCTCCCTTTCCTCACAATGCTGAATCTTCCTGACTTGTTGAGATTGACGAATGATCCTGTAGCTCATGACCCGGCTTGGCCGGCTGTCCCTACTAAGCTTCCCTCAGACATACCCAAATTCGAGGGCAAACAACTGAGAGGATCTGAGCGAACATGTTACTACCTTTCACCTATGGTGCTCTTTGAATTCCTTATACCAGGACTCAATCCATTTAAGGTTGTTTCAACGGACCCTTACAGGGCCTGCCGTGAAATAGTATATAGAGCTACCTAGGGGGACATTCGCTTTGTTCGATGACCTAGTGATGACTTTTATTAACCACTTCCAGCTATGAATGCATTACGACGTTGGTACTGAACTCTTGTCGACATTTCGGCAGGATAAAGCCACACATATCTTGGATCATATCCAAGAGTGGCACAGATGGAAGAGGTTGATTAAAGCCTTTATACCGCCAAAATTCCTCCTCGAATGGTTCCTTAAGTCGTTATTGCCGTATATAGCGAAGGATGTTTCTACATCGAGAGTGTAGAATGAGGAACAAGCCATTTTTAGGGCACAGGAACTAGATTTGATTTATGCTCAATCCGGTTTGTTATATGAGATCATTCCCAATGCTCCGCGTTCTAGTTTCGACCCCAAAGTTAAACCTGGACCACATGCCGATGTCATTGTTGGTTTTGCAAGTGATAAACCTATGGATTTGGTTGCAAAACAAGTTATAAAATTGTCAATCAACCAATCTACATTGGTACAAGCCACGACTTCATCTCAACTTGCCCAAACGGCGAGTGTGCTTTCGGTGCAATCGTCAGACCAGAAGGGTAACCAGTAGCCCAGACGGAATACAAGGAAGGGTAAGAATAATCGTAAGGGTGGGAATAGGAATGAAAATGCTATTAATAATGACAAGAACACCTGTAATGCTGGGGGGGACAAGAAAGCTAAACATAAGGTTAAATTTCCTTGCAAGTTGTGTAAGGAAGATCACCTCACTTACTTGTGCCCCTGTATTGATGAAGTCTTGAGATTCATGGCACAGGGCCCAGCTGTGTTGACTAACCCTTTAGCTCACAATCAAAATATGAACTTGAGGACCCATGATAAGTCTGGTGGTGATCAAGATCTGCCAGAGGGTAGTGGTTGTGGTTGCATTAACATGGTGCATGCTGCGAAAGTTGTGACTCATGCGAAGGACTATGGTTCGTCACAACCTATCCCAAGAAAGGAACCTGATCCACCAGGGACTCCTTTGCATATTGAGAAACCTCTGGATAAACCTGAAGCTGCATCTCCCATTCCTAAGAGAGTCCTTAAGCATTCGGGGCACAATCCTAATGCCCGAGCTGCCCAAAACTATTATGTTCACAACTACATTTCGACCAAAAATCCGACGGCCGTATTGTCGTATTTTCGACACTTCCCTGTCGCATGTATGACACTATGATTTTTTTTAAGCGTCGGTGGATTTTCATCGGTTATCCGACATCTTTAAAATCCGTCAGTTAAGCGACAACTCAGTTTACTGTCGGTTAAATGTAAATCGTTGGTTATCCGACATCTAATTCATATTAAAATTTAAACACACATCGCTTGAACGACGATAATGAAAACGTACGCGTCGTTTAAGCGACAGTGGAGAAAATAATAATAAAAAACTACACTTACAGGCCGTCACTTCTACAGCATGGCTACCGGTTCACCAATGAAACCCGTCGCTTAGCCGATGGATTATGAAAATGTAAGCATCGGTTAAGAGACGGTGACAAAAATTTTTAAAAAACATTTACACCTACAGGCATCGCTTAACCGACGGAGTATGAAAACTTAGACGTCGGTTAAGTGACGGTATTGTATTTTTTTTTTTAAAATCACCTACAGGCTGTCGCTTAACTGACGGCTATAAGTGTTTAAAAAAAAAATACAAATGCCAGATTACTGGAGACACACCTTGATGTTTGTATAGATTGTGAAATTACTACAATAAGCATTGTAGAAACCGTAAAAGACCATTGTAGAGTTGATAATTCGCTCCAACTGTTGGAAGGCTTATTAGAGGGAATGGTCCTTAATCACAAAATTGGAATCACATTATCATAAGATGAAAGCTGTAGTGGTGACAAATTCATCCGCAAGGTATCATAATTATTCAATAGATAAGCCTAAGTACTTCATCTGCAAAAACAAAATGCTCTTCACTAGTTGCTGCACATGATAATGAGAGATGGGAAAACATGTGTCCTTTAAAGAATAGAATGGTAATTTAATATGCCTTCAATTGTTGGATGTATTGGATTGAAATCTAATAAGACAACGACTAGAATTCCAGTTTTGTTTGCACAAAAAATTTGGAGATTCAATGAAAAGGATTTGACATGCTATGAAATATGGTTACTCAATTCAAGGGTTCTGTTACATTCTATAAGGTATGCGAACATTGATAAAATATGAATTTAGGTGAACATATGTAAACATTCATTTGATTGGATGCTTTCAGCCAACACAAGCAAGTGGTTTACTATTCTACACGAGATACTAAATGGGCTGAAATGTCTCACCATGCTATGGAAGTCACCCTTTGGCTAAGAGGCCACAGATTGCAGTATCTATTTCATAAAAGTTGCCCAGGACTTGCACCTGCCTCCACCTACTTTTTAAAAGCACTGGAACAAGCTCGAGTACAAGAATGAGCATGAGCATGCCATTGGAAAGACTTGACCCTGATGGGGGCAAAAACAACACCCCTCTTTCACCAATCTGGTAAGCTGCCATTGACACAAGTGTAGACTTCTATAATGGAATGCACAAAACACTTACTTGATAAAGAGATGTGGATAAAAGTTACTTGGAAAAGATTCAACACTTGATGTAAGCCTATTGAATATTCAGTGCCATACTAGATGCAAAAAGTGCTCAGAGAATATCGGTCTAAATTTGAGAATTTTTCTCATATAACAATTCTCATAGTTGATTTTGCTCATATAACAATGCTTCTCCGGGCAGTAATATCTTGGCTTCCAGTGTGACAATTTGACAATTGTAGGCATAAGTGTGTAAATTATTGGTTCATCTTAGGTATTCCAAATTCACACATATGGGGCAATGGGAATTTTTCTAAAACTCACCTAAAAATGTTGTAGGCATACAAAAATCTTGGTAGAACTGCCCGAGCCTATCTATAGTTGTAACTTTGAATATGTGTTCGCAGCTTAAGATTCATATCAAATGTGTGATCTATGAGACAAATTTAACAATCTGAAAGCAGCTATAGAAGTGTAGAGTAATACAAGTCACCAACCAAGAGAAATCTTGAAAGCATTTACATAGTGATTTGGAACAAAATACATTAGGCTAGCCTAGCTTTTAAATTCTCAATGGCAAGGAAATATTGAACAAAACAACATATTAAATTATTAATCAACCTTTGTGCCTTTTTATTTCTTGCATGTATTTTTATCTCGATTTTTGGTGTGTATATATGCAATGATAGCCGTCTACCATACTCCTGATGACATACATCATTGTTTCTTCCATTTGCTAGAGCTTGACACTCCTATCCGTTTCATAAAACATGATTCCATACCGCTATTAAAGTGTTATCTAGGACCTAGTTTAAGAGCAATAACATTATGCAGATTTTTAATTGCTCATGGCATGGCTTCTGTGCTTGTGAATAGATTGATCCTTTACAGTTCATGTAGTGAGGTGTCTTTGTATTCATCAAAGAGAGCCCTGGAAGAATTTAAACTTGAATGTGCCGACTGGCACATGAATAATGCTATCTCAAAAAGGATATGCAAGCCTTAATGACAAGATGCAGTATGCTTTTGTAAGCTCATTTCCTTGGATACGGTTAGAAGTGCACCTATCTATATGTATATTTTCAATTGAATGTGTAGATGCTCAATATAAAGAGCGTTTGACTGGATTGATGCTTGTTTTGTCATATTGCGCTACTTAGGTCTACTTTTCTCTTCCTGACAATTTGAATTGAATCTCATTCTGCTACTTTAGGTCCTCTTTGCACTGTCTGATATATACTTAAGAAAGTGCTGCTTCTGACAATCAGTTTAAGAAATTTTATTTAAATGTTTCTATTTTAGTCGCGTTTTAAATTAATCAGTTTATCATTTTTCTTAAGTTAAGAATAACATATTCCTACTGAAAGTAAAATTCGCTATGTAAAAGTTGCTTTATAACTCCTTTACCATCTATGGTTGTCTTTCCTAGCATTTGCAAATGGATAGCTCTGAAAGTGGTATATCCAGTACTTCATAATACAAGATATCAAAAATCTTCCCAAAAACCACATTAAGATCTTAATAGTGAGATAAAGTGAAGCAAGATATGAGCCAGTAAAACCAGTGAACACCACAAAGTTTGACTCAAACTATTCAGTAGAAGAATGACAGAAAATCCCTACAATCTCGAGATGTATAACATTTCATCTTCAGATTGATGAAAGCCTATCAAATTTTCTCAGACTTGATTGTAATGCACCAGCATATCACTCAAGCGATCAACACCTCGATGCTTAATTGGTTGATGTTTTGGCTGCTGCGAATAACAGTTCTGTGACGTAAGCCTAAGTTTTGAAGGATCACCTAAACCGAGTTGATTTGCAACCCTCTTAACAAAATCATCATAAGTGTCCAGCTTTGACTTGCAAACATCACAGATGAAAGCAACATGGATAGAACAAGTTTCAAACCCAGACAAAGCTCCTACACATTAAACTGCTTTGACATATTAAAGTTCATTGCATATAAATAGAATTGTACTTACAGTTCAGGACAAAAGTCATCTTCTTTTGGCTTATCCAGATGCCGAAAATGAACAATTTACAGATCACATGCAATCAGAAATTCAATGTATGTTAAAAAGACTTTCAAAACCAAGGAACAAATCATGTTCTTCATGAAGCACACATGCCTTTCTACACAATAGTTGCAAGAATGACTTCTTCACTGATAAAGGAAATAATTGGCAACTTTGCTCACAAGATGTAATGAGATTGAGTGCTAAGGAAAGCATGATTAGCCAACTATCACTGGTAAGTTAGCCCCCTTGAACTTTTATATATGCATTCCATGCAGCCATATCTAGGAGCAATAAACATAATATGCAATTTCATTCTCATTAAAATACATGTTTTCTTGATTTCGAAATTTGCAACAATAAATTCGTTAGAAGATAAGTATAACTAAAGACTGTTATCAAACCATATGGTTTTACTTGGAAATTCAATCGAGAAAATAGTCTACCAGTAAATGGAGAATGACTTTCCACCTCAACATTTGCCACATGCAGTTATTTAAAGAGACTCAATGTTATTCAAAGTGCTGAGTACGACACTTTTGCAACTCACTATTCTATAAAACTATTACAGAGCCCTCTAAATGTAGGTCTCATATGCCCCTTAAGTTTACATCTGTCTCTAATAATTGACACATTGACTATTTATGTGAACTTGGAATATGCATCCTTGAGCTTTGCAATCTCAAGGGGCATATCAAAACTGGGTTTTGGGTTTAAGTAGGTTTGTGCTTGGGTCAATGGTCATTGCACCCAATGCACCATCTAGATTCAATGTACCACTGTATCCTATGCATAAGCACACCAAGAGTTTATAAATCACTCCCCACTTCCACCTGTACTATAGAATAAACCTCGCTTCACCTGGTGTAATGGAATAAATAATGAAAACCTTTGCAGATGAAAAATAAACCGAAAAACTAAATCAAAGAAAATGAGGATCTCAACTACTACTGAAAACAAAATTAGCTGCCTCAAAATGAAAGCACTAGTGGGCTATTGTCTGTGTGTATGGTAATTAATACAAACAATTCTAGCATCTTGCTATGCATTAGTTCTGAAAAATGCCCCTACAAACCAAAGCTTGTGATCAAAGGTCGAAAGGAAAAAACCATTAGGCTGCTTTCTTACAAAATGTCATAAGAGGTTGCTTCCTCACAATTGCTTGCTACATTGGACTGGACCATAGATAAAGCCTCCATCCCCCACATGGTTGTTTTACTTCTACATACCTACCTTGCATGACCTTTATACCCAGAATCTAGATCATGTAGAAAAAAATACCACCAGTGACTTCAGGATCCAGATAGGGCTCTCCAGTGACTAGAAGTATAAGAATATAATCTATTCATTGAATAGTGAATACTATCCTTCAAGTGGCTATTCCATTGATATCAAGGATTTCTTTCATGAAAGCACAACTAAAATTAGAAAAGAAGACTTAACATTGCTATGAAGCCAGACACTATTTGAATGCTTAGAATAACAAATGTCACAGATATTATATCAACCATCATTTCATATGCCTTTAACACAGTGGTATTTTTCTAGTGCCTTGCTGAGTGGAATAGGTAAAAATTATTACAAAAACTTGAATTGCTCAAAAAGAAGATTTCTGCAACTCAAAATTGCATTCAAAACATAAATTCCACTTCAAAGTTCAATGGGGAACCACTATTGAGAATTTAAAAGTGTTAATTGGATGCCTTACAAGACATTCCATTCGATGTGACAATGTTTTAACATGTCACATTAAAATATATTTACAGCTAATACAATCCATGAAGTATCCAACACGAGAAAGCATCAATGCAAGATTCCATTACCTCTTTGAAAACCAAACATTTTGACATTACCTGTGTAAACTTAGACTTGTGAGTATTCAAAATAGTTGATTGAAATGAGTGCATGAGTGTATAATAGACCTATTGACAAAACCAATGGGAAAAATTTAGATGTCAAGAAAAAAATAGATCAATTATGCATGTTTTTGAAAAACCACCAACTTTAATTGACCAACAATACAGTTCAAGCTGGCTAAATAAATAATAATTTCACCTATGACAGATGACCCTCATCAACACATAATTTTAGATGCTCTAAAGTAATTTCCATTAATACGTCCATCTTATCTGCAACACCCCCCAGACTCTTCATAAAAGAAGATTTTGGAAATTCAACATTTGCCTACAACCCAAATCAACCATATGCAATTAGATAATTTATACTAAATGAGAAGAATTGCTTGTCCTGGAACATGCATGCCAGTTACTGTAAATCAAAGCTATTTCAAGGAAACACTATACAAGTTATACAGATACCTCACTACCAGGTTTCCTAGGTTCTTCATTTTCTTCATCATCTTCCATTTCCATGTCAAATATGTAGACCTTGCTTGAGTCTTCATGTAAAATGTGTTCCCATTTTATTTCAACCTAGATTTCAAATACAATAAGAAGGGCATTTAGAGTCTAGACATCCTTCTAACACAAATGGTCCAAAAATTTAGAATTTCATTATAAAAACCAAAATTTTAGAAATGAGAAATATCAATGATGCACATTGGTTTTTTGTTGAATATTCCCAGTTACTTACATGAATTTCAATAAGCTTTTCCACCACTGCCATAAGTATTCTACTACCAATAATTTCCCCGACATCACTGCTCTCCACTCTAAGCATGTTCTCAACATACAAAGCATTCCACTGAAAAGCATAAGACAAAAAACACAATTATTCCACATAGACATAATCATTTTTTATTATAACCATGACATTTCTTAGTATGTGCTCGGAACTATAGAATGCTAATAGCTATAAAGAATGACATCATAAATAATATTCAATTTACAAAAACAACAAACTATGATACCAAGTGTCGTGTACACGTATGCCTAAATCCAAATGTAAACAGACTAAAATATAAGAACTTCTAATAAATATTTTCCCCTCATTCATGGCAAATTACATAAACCACAGCATTTTCATTTGGAAGAACCAACAAATTTTTAACATCTGCACTGACACAAATACTATTCTTTAGATGAATAAACTCGGTAGCTTCATTAGGTTAGGCATGCATATGGTTACAATTTAAAGTTTAAAAATGACGCCAAAAAGATCTCAATCCTTGATATTTTTTTATGGCACATAAACAACTGTTTTCAATAAATTTTCAAATGCCTTGCTTTCTTGGTACCCAATCCCCAAATATCTATCCTGGTTACTGATAACCATGATTTCCTTCTGAGAATATGCCCAAAAGAAACGCCACACCATAGAATGGACTTTTCTTTTTTTAATAAAATTATCTTGCCTCATCTTATACTTTACATCCTATAATCATTTCCTCACAACTTGTTGGACTCCAAATCCTTTAAGATTCATTAATTAAACTCCTCTGTTTTGCATTCTCCCATCATGTATCTTGGGAAAGAAATGCTAATGTTCACTGTTTATATATTGGAGTTCAAATTTGAATCATAAGGATGAATGTGATTAACCATTGCCATATTGAATATGAGAATAATCATAACATCCTACCAACATATGACAAAGTATCCTTGATGCACCCTTCCCATTAGTGATACACCGGGACACATCTTGTAGGGTCGGGTGGGTGCCTAGTGAAAATGCTTCCCTACACCACCCTTGGACCTTTTTGCTTAAATCCACAAAACACACTTCGAAACATTCTGTCAAGTTACAGAAAGCATTTCCCAAAAGAGAGGGGACAGAGGGGGCTTGTGGGCACCCCCTCCAGGAAAGTGAGATGCATGCCACCAAAAGGAGGAGCTTGTGGGTACATGCTGACAAAAAAAAGGACACCTAGGCACCATACTCACTTCACTCAATTTTTTTTCCAAAAACCATAAAAACTTAAAAAAAAACAGGAAAAAAATGTTAATAAAAAACAAAAAAACCTAGTAAACTACTAAACTTAACTCACCTTTAGCTACATCTTTCATATTTTACATTTTCAAGTCATTTAGCATTTGAATTTTAGATGAGAGTGAGCCACAATTTTCCTTGGTTAATCATGAGTGACTCTAACTTAGATATTGCCACTAACATTAGTGGCCTAATGCCTTCGTACATCAGATGGATGTAGAGGATAAGTCAATGGCATTGACTCCTTGATGCTCAATTGATGTTGATTTACTTTAGCTACTTTTAGAATTCACACTCCATTGTTAATTTAGTATTAAATTTTGACCCTAAACACTGATGACCGTGCCTTTGACTTGTCACTCTACTATTTTTGAGTAATTTTAATTTACTATTTCATATTTCAGTATCTACTATATAGTATTTATTTATTTTTATTTAGAATTTGAATAAAAGTAATTCATTTTGTTATAAGTTATAAATTTGAAATTTTGATGTACATGTATCATGGATTCAATGCGAAATATGACAATAACTCAAGCATTAAAAATTTAAAATATGGCATGTTTATAGACAGCAAATTATTTTAGCAGCTTCCAAAGTTCATTTGTATAAAAGCTCCCTGTATCAGAGACAAGCTTGTGATTGTGAATTTGTGATAACCAACTGTATGTTATGTATAAAGTTTAAAAAAGCATGGCAAGGTGTGACAGCCAAGTTGATGTACAGTGATTGTCTGGTCTTCCGTCAGGAATATGGCTTGAATGTAATAAGGGACTATCATTTTTTATCGGCCATAACTGTCCAATGACGTCTGATTGCATTCATTTTCTGATCTGTTATTTATTTACCATCTTGTATAAAGAAGTTGATTATGTGAACACACCTCCTGTTTTCTGTTCTATAATGATCTTCACTCTCAGTTACTGAGCCCCATTTCCTCTGTGACTGATTCCTGAATCAATGGTTTGAATCTCCATGGTTTTCCCTGATTCAGGAGAATTACCACTCCACTTTGATTAGTTTTGGTCATTCTGTATCTATTTCCCTCGTGGGTCTTGCACTAACACAACAACAAATCCATGTCTGCAGCTATTTCAAGATTTTAGGTTCTGTTATAGTGAAGCTTCAGCTTATATGTTCTAACAGGTTTCTCTTGTGACTAAAGTCAAAGCCCATGTTCAAACACCTTCTCTGGAATTTTTAGTAAATACTTCAACTCTTTTGGATAAGTATCAATATTTTGAGTTAATTTTCGAGATACTTTGGCCCAAGAATGGTGGAGGACCATAGTAACACTACCCACCACCATTTCCCGTGGTTTTGAGATATTTTGGATAGTTAGGACTCTAGGAGTTTATTGTACTCAGAGTTTTAGATTTTGTTGCTCCGTTGTAATAAGCTTCAGGCATCTTATTCTTCTTTTGCAATTTCTGTTATAAAATATGCATTGGATGTGATTTAATGTCTTTGACTCATCTTATATGCCGAGGATTACTTTCTTTCTAATTTGAATTCATGAGAATTAGTATATTTTATGACTCTCAGAAGATGTTGATTCACTCAGGTCTTCTTTTTGTCTTCTATATTCACCAGACAAATCTCTATGTCACAAAGAGTGGGAGAAAGTGCCCACTGAAATGGTTGATTGATTTCCTACAATTTTGTGTGTGCTGATTTTCTGACCAAACTCTTTCTAATCTGCTTTATACCTCTATAAATTTGGAAAAATTATTCATGATAAACCTGAAGATATGAGGACATTGCTGAGCTAGCAGTGGACAGTGCCTTCTAAAGATGATCAAGGGTTGACTCCCTTTGGTCCAAGAGCTAGCTTGGGATGTAAAGTGGACTGTGGCTATCTTGGCATCATTCCTTTCCCAAAGGGAACATCTAAGGGGACAACAATCACCAATGGGGATTATTTGAACTATCTATTCAACCAACATCTTGATATCCATGGGTAAGCTCTTCACAAACAAAATTCAATATTTGGTCAGCCATCAAAATGACGTCACATGAAAGACCATGAGATGCATAAATGTCAATAGCAAATTCAGTGATATAAGAATTAGTTGAAGCATGTGCCCATTGATATACTATGCTCATCCAATCAACCTCCAACATCCTCGTTTGCTCGAATACTTCGCTGGTATACATAAATTTCTCCTAGTTTGGACATTGAGGTCTTTGTGCAGCAAATCTTGGCAACCAGGGGTGCAACCAAAGTTGCATGGTACGAGAAAAGGGTACAAACCAGAA
>LPNX010048216.1:86903-152637 GCA_001517045.1 Pseudotsuga menziesii
CTGAGTCCCCATGGTCAACTCCCTAGTCAAAATGCAATCAAAACATGCGAAATCACACCCATTTTGTGTGGAAACTCCAATGAAATGCGACTTGGCATTTCAGAATTGTGAAATACAATCTGAAATGTTTCCTGGAATTTCAAAGGTAGTTGGTATGCTTTTCAGAGTATTGTAAAGTTTTAGGGCTTGAATCGAGGCCCTCCAAGTCATTTATTGCAACTTAGGGTGCAACAAAGTAGGAGACCCTAAGCAAAATTATTGCCAAGGAGAATGATATATAAACTCAGTCTTGAACTTTAAGATGTTTTTTGAACATGGTTATAGTAGCTAAGAAAAAAACTAATACAATTGATCACCCACCATTCTTTAGTCTCTTTTGATGTCAGTGTCTGATACATGCCCTTCAATATAGCTAAGTACAGATGTCAATCGACCACAGAATCAAATGTTGGCTTAAATTTAAACCCTTTTGTGCCAATACTATGTAGTCTATCTTTTATCCTAGAGAGACTGACATATGACATAATTGAGCTAGCAGTCAACTCAGACTTGGAAAGATAGTACCGAGCTAAATACCTTTTACATGATTGGAAACCTTACCAGTTTGATCTAAAAGATGCAGATCGCTACTTCCATTAACCCCCTTAAGCCACATTTTGGCTCAAGCCTCCTTAGCCACCCACCATCAATCTCAATACTTGTTTCTGCAGCATGGCATGTACCTTTCTAAGAGATGTTGTTAAGGAAAATTAACATGACTAATGCCGATTTTACATGGATCATAGGTTTTAAATCTTAATAAACCAAAATAAGATAGTTTCAACAGCATATCTTAAAGAAATTACAAATGAATTATCTTGAACTATGTGAAAAATTACTTCAAATGAACACAAATTTCTGAACTAAATAAATGTTAGTTGACTTGACTTAACAAAACTGGGAAAGATCAAAGATCCATCCATAATGCATCTTAATTAATCGGCCTAGGCCACATTGTGAGTGAAAGCATATTTGTTCATCTTAAATTGTCCATCTCCCATCGTATTCCCTTAATACCTAATGTTAAGATTAAGGTCAAGATTGACTAACCTACAGATCTCCATCCTCTTCAAAAATATCTCGAGGTACTTTAAAGTTTAAACAAATTCTTTGCACTTACTTAAAAATTAATCTGCTTGGGATGATTTTACTGTAACTTGGTCAGACATGAAATAAAGTGAGATATGGTAATACAGTTTTTAAAAGTTTATCTTAAAAGAAGGTTAACAAGTTCCCTTACCGTTATAAACCATATATAAATTAAATTTGGTAGATAATTGTGTATAATTTATTCAAAGATGTAGGTGCTTCTGAAACCATTCAAATCTAAAGGTAGCCACATTATATCAACTTTAGTTGTGTTGGCTAGGAGGCTTCAGCCAAATTGTCGCTTGAAGGATAGAATTAGAGAAATCAATCCTCTCCTTGATACTGAACTAGTCACAAGAAGGGCAGTTAGCTCAGCGATAAAGCAGCCCAGGCCTGATGGTTTGATTCCTAGCTTGTCCAATTTGCAACATGATATCAGAGCCAGGTGTTGAGATGGGCTGTTAGTGGCCAGATGTTGAGATGGGCTGTTAGTGGCTAGGAGGCTTAAGCCAATGTGTAGCTTGAAGGAAGGTGTGTTTAGATTTATCGGCGGTGACAACAAGACCTCAGCCAAAGTGGCATGAAGTGGTGCACTGGAAATAGAAATGAAAACCTTGATATAGAACTCATAAAGGTGCCCATCATGAAAGGGTAGCTCAGTGATAGAGCAGCCAGAGATAGAACCTGGGTTTGACTCCTAGCTTGTCCAATTTTCAACATGGTCTCAAAGCCAAGTGTTGAGATTGATTGGTCATGCCTAGGATTCTTGCCCCAAAGTGTCATCTATGGGGGAGAGTTTAAGGTGGAAATCCACATCTTTTAGATAGAACCAGTCAGCGTACTCATCATGAAAAGGGCATGTAGCTCGGTGGTAGAGCAGCCTTCCAATTGGGGATGGGCCCAGAGAACAATTGTTAGCATGTCCGATTTTCAACATGACAGCAAAGCTAGGTGTTGAGGTTAACTGGAAATGGCTAGGAGATTTGAGTCATAATGCTGGAGATAGGCTATAGAAATCCACACCTTCATATAAAAATGGTAAGAGTGCCTGTCATGAAAAAGACAGGTGGATTGCTGCTAGTAGGTGCAAGGCCTGGGTTTGATTCCTAACCTGTCCAATTTTCAACATGGCATCAGAGCCAGGCGTTGAGATTGATTGGGCATGGCTAAGGAGGCTTGAGCCAAAGTTTGGCCCATAGTGGTTGATTAACAACCTACCAATCAGGGATAGGTCCGGGAATCAACTGCTAGCATATCCAGTTTTCAACATGGCATCAAAACTAGGTATTGAGGTTAATTGTCAATGGCTAGGAGGCCTGAGCCATAGTGTGTCTTAAAGGGAATGCCTATGATAGGGTATAGAAATCCACCTAGATACCAAATTCATAAGGTCATGAAAAATCCAAGTGGCTTGATGTTAGTAGATGTGGGCCCTGGGTTTAACTCCTAGCGCATCCAATTTTCAACATGGTAGCAGAAACAAGTATTGAGATTGATGGTGGGTGGATAAGGAGGCTTGAGCCAAAATGTGGCTTAAGGGGGTTATGGAAGTAGCGATCTGCATCTTTTAGATCAAACTGGTAAGGTTTCCAATCATGTAAAGGGTATTTAGCTCGGTAAGGTTTCCAATATTGTAAGTGTTCGATTTTGTCCCCTCCCTTTTTTTGGTTAACAACTAAACAATTAATTCATTGATTTGTTATTCTTTTTCAGTGGAGACTTTGTGGAACTTTTGCACTTTACATTGTCATAAATATATACATGTTCACTTCTATTGATCATCAAAATAATAAAAATCGTATAAAAAAAACTAGCTAGTATTAGGGATTAGACAATTTGCTATGAAACTAGAGGATTTTACTTTCAGCAGTAAGGAGTCTACTGTTCAAGGAATAAATTCTTCCATAATAAAATTATAGACGTGCTTTTATAGTATTTCAATTTTAGACTGCTTTCAATACTTTTTCTTCAATAATTAAATCCTCCGTTATTAAAGGATCCTTAGCTACATTGGTAACCATCACCTCTGAAATTGCATATTATCTACTACTTTTACACAAAGCTTGGCCTACAGCTCCTTCAATCAAGTATCCTTAGATTTTAAAATAGCTTGAATCTCCTTTACTTTGTATGGCTTCTACATTAATGAGTTTAGTCTATGGTTATTTAATTATTTATAATGAGCTCTATTGTTAATGCTTTCTAAATCTAAACTATTGTTCAACTTTTCAATCTTTCTATTTAACCTGTCCACTTATGATCCAAAGTTGTGAGGGAAAGGATCCTCTAGATTCATGGCTGCTATAATCCTTTAGCTAACTGACTTATTGGTTACCAAAGGTGGTATGTTATCTTTAGTTCATTTACCCAAGGATTGTATTGCAACAAATTTAGAAAAATAATATCAAAACTGAAATAATGGCATTGTACTATAGGTATAAACTTGGGGTTGAGCAACTATCATGGTGATCATGGTACCGGTAGTAGAAAAAAAGGTAGAGGGTTTTTCCAATCATGGTAGACAAGAGACTAGGGAATGGAATTGGTGTATAAGGGGAAGATAAAAAAGGAAATTGATAAAGTAGTTAAAGCACTAGAAGAAGAAGGATAAACACTATGCATAGACATTGATGATATCACAAGAATTGAGGAAGCTTCAATAGAAGAATTACTAAGAATAAATGCATGGGATTAAGAAGGATATGTTACATAAGTACTCTACCTAGAAGAAATAAATTGGTTATAAGTCTCTTTGGGTTCCACTTGTGATTCCTGCTATTTTTAGTCTTATTCATGTCTATCTCATGTTTCTTGTCTTCACTCTCCCTTCCATATAATTAGCATCCTACTCTTTTTTTTCTTTATCCACCATCACCAATAACAGACTTTTTGGTCAGAAGTAGCATTGGATGAATCAGGACAAGGGCTAGAGCTCATTCGTTTCTCTTGGGATTCTCCTTGTGGTTTATGAGCTTCTGTATATTTCTTTAAATTCTACTCAGAAGTCCCAACAATATAATTTCCCATCTATTGATCATAAACCTTCAAATTTCCAACAACATATTCATCCTAAATTTCCTTTTAAAATTCATGTATCCAATTTGCACAAATGCATGATACCGGGGGGGGATTAAGAGGATATACATGTGTAAAGGGACCTTGTTCTTGTTGTCTCATGCCATCTCCAACCTCTATAGCCCCTTTTTGTAGGCAAGATATACCCTCTGCCATACGTAAACTCCTTATAAGATTCATAAATAAGAGAAGACTGAGTTATCCCATGAGCTTTTATTTGACTTTCGTCTTCATCATGGATGGAGCACATCATCCTCATCCTATCCATGCACATGACCATATAAGTCACATAATTTTGTATCTAATTTACTCTTAAACTAATATCCTCGTATATTTCCTCATTGTCCACCATGCTCCCTTCTTTTGGACGTTCCAATTTTCCTAAACCCACTGCCTCCTCTCCTTTGTGGACACAACAGGGATTTTATCATGGGGGATTGGAACAGAATCCTCAGGTTTCCTATAAAGGAAAAATAGGCAGGAACCATAGGAACTTACTCCTTACAATTTAATCTTTCTTAAGGATCTTGACTAGATAGTTGAGCTTCTTGGACCTCTTGCCAATTATTCTTGTTGGTCAGGCATTGTAGGCTTTGGTTGGTGTCAATACACACTATACTTAAATTCAATGTTTTTTGTAGTCACCCTAAGAGGATCATAGTTCCATATTACATCTTTATTGAAGTCCTAGGAGCTTAAAATATTTTTATCCTTCCTGTTATTTAAGGCATAAAAATCAAAACTGAATTGGACACCTTCCTGATGTATTCTAGGACGAAGATTCATGCTCATGATTTGTGAATATAATCATGTGTATGGATCTTGTTAAGGTCAGATTACCTCATATTTTGCTACAAGTTAAGGGTTGTGAGGATATTTTATAACAACATACTAGTTTAAGGGCACCTCACCATCTTTACCATGAGAAAATCTCCTTATTTCAATCCCAAAACAATACCATATGAAGAAGAGGAGAATCGATATTAGGAGAAGGATTTTGGGTATACAATAAATACGTCAGCCCTAGTTGAATAAACCTTGACAATGTAACTTCGTCCCTGGGTTTATCATAAGGAATGAATATTAATAAACAAATACAGTGCAACAAGTGGATTATAAAGAGATGATTATTTTGAAAGAAAGGGGGGAACTGACTATGCTTTTCCAGATTGTCAATAATTTTGAGAGATTACAAAGCCCAACAATCAAATCTAGAAAAGAGGGTCAATACGAAGGTGATGAAAATGTTTGAAAAAGTAGAGGTTCTTTGAGACAACCTCCCCATTGAGCATAAAGACGGATATTTGAATCAACAATAACCGCATTCTTTATGGCTCCTTGAGATTTGATTATATTCAGCCTTTGAATTAGAGCTGCCAATTTAGGCTGAAAATTTATCATAATCCTTTGTGGACTTAGAATATAAATTTAACATAATTCTAAATGGAACTAGATTGGGGAATGAGAATCAAGATGTTGTTGTTTGGAGAGCCAATGTGGACTGCTTCTTTCGGTTTCTCATCATATGACATGGGCATACATAAATATGAAACCCCAGATATTTAAAACCATTCAAACCCTAAAAAAATTATGAAAAACACGCAAGTAATTATGCTTCATGATACTCACTTGAAGGGAGGCCCCTCGTACGGAATTGGGTCAACTGCATCTAATTTTGTTTCCTGCTTCTGCTTTACAGCCATGCCCTCGATTGAAACCCCGTCAAAATACCCAGTGCAAATGAACTCGAGAAAGGGACGTTCTCCTTTAGAAACAGAGACCGTTAAATTGACTCGGACTCTACCTGAATTAGTATCACTACCACTTTTTTCTTCATCATTATCGTCGCCAACGTCCTCGGACATAACTTCAACCTTTATCTCCTCGTTGCCATATTGCCTCTGGAGTGTAATCGTATGAATGCCTAGAAAGTCTTCGATCTCGAAGGGTATGGTGCCCGCGGGTTTGACATCCTGGGAATACAATAAACACAAGGGAATCATGACCATGTGAATCTTTTCATAGCGATATTGCATATTCATAGGGATTTTTCTTTTACTTCACCTGCGTGGGAGGGTCTGAATTGTATTGCAAAGTTTGGTGTGTTGTTTAGGTGGTTTTTAATTATTTATGAGCATAATTTTTTTATTTTAACCACGAAAAAATGTCCTTTATATCATCAAATATAAAATGTATCCATGGTACATTCAATTTTTCAACTTTTCAAACCAAGGAGAATGACAAGAATTAGATTTGTAATTGAGTTGTGGATGTTGATACTTTTGTTGGGATAGATTTTACATGGGTTGAAGATGGGTATTGTGGTAGTTTCGTCTCTAGTGTATTTAAATATTTAGTTATAAAGGTACTCAAAAGGATTTGTAACATGGTCTTTGGTGGGTATATTGTCATATTTAATATTAAACCCCCATTATTTATAAGATTAAGTATTGGATTTATTAATAGAAAGTGGACGGACATTCATGTTCAAGGATCCATGGTGAAACAACCTTGACTAGGTTATGTCCTACAATTTTGGGAACATCGAGTATGTGTTAAAGAACAACTTCCTTAGAGGTCATGATTTGTACACAAAGTATCACAATATTTTGAGTGGTGGGATCTTCAACTCAAATTTTGAACAATGGAGGGTACAAAGGAATATCATTGATGGTCAATTCAACTCATAGAGATTTTGTTAATTCATGATAGTGTATTGAAATTATGTATCAATACGAGGCTTATATATCCATGTCTATAGAAATATGTGACAATAAAAAATCTATCCATCTAAAATAAAAATAATCTGTCATTTGTATATTGTATACATTGAAAAATGAGTTGTTTCTCTTTGTGTATTATTTACATTGAAAATTCTCTTTTTAACTGGGTACATTGAAAATGGGTGGTTTCTCTTTTGTATTGTGTATATTGCAAATTAGCTGAAATCTAATTTTTTGTTAGTTAGGGTTTTATTGATGGTATTAAGATTGTGTATGATCTTTCATCCTTGTCGCAATTAAATCTAGTTTTTTTGAATTGTGTTTAGCCTAGTTGGCCCTAGTTGGTTGTCAACTTTGGCATAAGGATTACAAAGAAGATTTCAATAGATACCCACTAGCCTAATGGGTAGGAAATGAACCTAAGCATTGGATATGCGATGACGCGTTCCATGTTAAATAGTTGACCAATTAAAGGCGTCGTCGCTTAAGCGACGCTTACTAACTCTTCGTCGCTTAACCAACGATTATGAGAATCACCATCACTTCACCGACGCTTGCGGCCACATTTACAAAAAAAAAAAGTATCCTTGTGATTTTTGGTAAGTTTAAAAAGAGAAATCCACGCGCCGTCGGATTTTTCCGTTGGATTTTGGATCAAAATGTAGTAGTGGTTGTCGAGGATTTGGGCCACACTCCTTGTGCAATGTCTGCACTCAAAGTACTTCAGAGTTGTCCTTCATAAACGAAGGCTTTGCTTTCTTCCCTTGGTATGAATGATGATAATTCTTCCTCCGTGATTAAATTTGAAACCGTAGGACTTCAGCCTTGCTTGCCTTACTATGTGTCTCTTTTGATTCACGTAGAATGTCTTAACATGACCATCAAGTGCATTGAGATTGACGAAGGCGTTGTTGCTTCTGTGATGTCTTTATCGTGTTGGAAGGGTTTAGGTTCCCATGAGTTGTCTAAATCTGTGACCATGTTAACTATGTTTGATGGGAGATCATTTAGGCCGCACAGGATCCTTCCTTCCCTTAAAGTCCATTTGGGAGGGAAGACAGTTGCAATAGAATTCGAGGTGGTTGATGTGCCCCTTGATTACAATCTCTTGCTGGGTAGGAATTGTATGTATAGTATGCAAGCCATAGCTTCTTCCCTATTTCACGTTGTATGCTTTTCATTTAACGAGAAGATAGTCATGATTGATCAAACATCATTCAAGAATTCAGCAGTTACCGCATCTTCGAGAGCTTCGATCCCGATCGTAGAACACAATCAGCTGGCAACTAGGAGTGTGGGTGTGGGCATGTATCCATCCCTCATGGGAAATTTTAGTTGTCATGCACCTATCCTTATGATAGGATCTAGTTCTGGTGAGGCTTCGACATCTACGAGATTGGTGTCTTTTCGCACAAGTCATATGGAAGACCCTTGGATTCTTCCTACACCGAATACTTCAAGTGATCCCATCATGATGGACGTTTCGGTGCCTGCAACTATGGTAGATTATCAAGCTAATCTTGACTGTGTTGCATAGCCTAGTATTTCCTCTTCGTGGATGGAGGAGGAGAACCCTTATGTGCTGCCTACATGGGTAGTACAGTATTCTCACATGCACGACTACCTTGATAGTGTTTTTCCTTCAGACAAAGCGATTATTGAGGCCATGTTGGGAGTTGAGCCACCATGGGAAGAGCTCCATCATAGATCTTACTTTCTTCTTGAGCTTGACCACTTGGAGCATGAGGAATTTAGGGAGGTTATTAGTGAGAGAGTTGGAAGTCCTATGGTTCCATTAAGCTCTCCTAGTTCGATGGCTGATGGAAACATGGAAAATATATCTCCAACGATTCCTATCAATATCTCTCGCGATCCTGGCAGAATAGAGAATGTCTATATTGGGGCAGAATGTTTGCATGCTGAGATTCAATAATACACCGAGTTGTTTAAAGAATTCTGTGATATATTTGCTTGGTCTTACGATGAAATTCCAGGTATCGACCCTCGCATTGTTGAACACAAGATTAAGACTTATACCAATGCTAAGTTTGTTCGACAACACTTGCGTGTGGTGAATCCTAGGAAAGCGCCCGCGATTAAGGAAGAGATAGAGAAACTATTAAAAGCTGGTTTTATCTATCCCATTCCCTTGAGGGCGTGGGTTTCAAACCCTGTTCTGATGGATAAGAAGCAGGGAGCGATCCACATATGTACTGATTTCTATGATTTGAATCGTGCCTGTCCTAAGGACAATTTCCCCACACCATTTATTGATCAGATTTTGGAATGAGTGTGTGGGTACTGAGGTTTTTTCCTTCATGGATGGTTTTTCTGGATATAATCAGATATAAATTAAATCTGAGGACCAACATAAGACTGCATTTATTTGTCCTTGGGGAAATTTTGCATATCGAAAAATGCCTTTTGGCCTTAATAACACCGGAGCTACTTTTCAGCGGGCCATGACCTTGATCTTCCACGATCTCAAATCGATTATTGAAGTATTTTTGGATGACCTTTCTGCTCATTCTCGTATGAGAATGCGTCATTCCTATCATTTGAGATTGGTGTTCGAAAGATGCCGCCATTATTTGGTCAGGTTAAATCCACACAAGTGCATCTTTTGTGTGAAGTTAGGTCACTTGTTAGGATTCATCGTTTCTAAAGAGGGTATAAGAGTCGACCCTTTGAAGGTTGAGGTAATACTTTAGTTGTCTCCCCCAAAAAATATTCATCGTCCTCAATGTTTGCAAGGCATGGAAAACTTCTTACGGAGATTCATTGTCAATTTTGCCAATTTGACTAGAGGCTTCATGCGTGTTTTAAAGAAGGACACCACCTATTGTTGAGATCAGCGAGCCTAGGAGTCCTTTGATGCACTCAAGTGAGCCCTAGAATCAACCCCGACTATAGCCGTGATTTTCTGCTTTATGTGGCCACGTCCGTGGAGACGATTGGTATGTTTTTGGTTCAAGAGGATGATGAGCTCCAAGAGCATGTCATATACTATCTGAGCTGGAATCTTATTGACGCAGAGATCCATTATTCTCATGTTCAGAAGCTTGCTTTAGCTATCGTACATGCGGTCCAACGGTTGAGACATTATATTCTCCTTCGCCGGACCTTGGTTGTAGCCCATGTCAATCTGTTTCAATTCGTCCTCAATCGAAGGATTATTCGGGGAAAATATAATAAAGGGATGGTCATCCTCCAAGAGTTCGATCTCGAGTTTGTTTCGGAAAAATCAAAGAAATCGTTAATTTTTGCAGAGTTTATATCAGATTTGTGAAGATACGTTTGTCGATGAACACATCTTCTTAATCTCAACTTTAGACCCATGGTATGGGATATCATTATATATTTACAAACATTGAAGGCCCTACTCACCTCTCATGGGATGAATAGTGATGATTACATCACGTGTCTAAGAATTACCTCATAGTGGATAACACTTTGTACTGTCATGGGGTAGATTCCATTTTACGATGTTGTTTAACTCATGATGAGGTTGAGGTAGTGCTGAATGATTGCCACAGAGGGGCGTGTGGCGGTCATTTATCTGGGATTTCTACAGCCCAAAAAATATTAAGAGTGGGTTATTTTTGGCCATCGATATTTAAGGATTGTGTAGATGCGGTCAAGAGGTGCCACCCTTGCCAGGTGTTTGCATGTAATATGTGCTCGAAACATGCCCCATTACATCCCATCATCACTGCTGGTCCCTTCACTATGCAGGGGCTTGATTTTATGGATTGAAACCCAACTTCAGCTGGGGAACATCATCGTATCATAGTGGCTATTGACTACTTCACGAAATGGGCTGAGGCTATGCCTACAGTTAAATCCAACGGTGATACAACTGCGTACTTCGTATTCAACTAGATTATTACTCGGTTCGGGATTCCGAAAGAGCTTGTCACTTACCATGGTTCGCACTTTCAAAATTGTATGATGGAAGAGTTTGCATCAAAGTTAGGGTACAAACAAGAGCATTCCTCCTCTTACCGCCCTCAAGCGAATGGACAGGTAGAAGCAGTGAACAAATCACTCAAATCCATTCTCCAACGAACCATTGTACAAAGAAAGAATAATTGGCACATTATGTTATATCCTGCTTTGTGGGTGTATAGAACTGTTGTTAATACTACCGCGGGTTTTTCTCCATATCAACTTGTACATGGAGTGGAGTCGGTATTGTCGGTTGAATGTGAGATTCCTTATTTGAAGCTAGCCATAGAACTCTTACCAGAAACTTCCCCATTGGAGGAGGATTTGGTTCACCTTGAGCAACTTGTGTTAGAATAATCAACCCATAGTTAGCTACCTTAGACATTAATTAATCCATTTTTGTCTTATTTGCCTAGTTTCCATGTTCCACCTTATGCAAGTTGTCATCTACACATCCATAGTGGTCAAACTTGCTAATTTTGACTCATGGAGCACTTGGAAAAGATCATGGAATCAAATCTAATTTATTCCTGGCCTCCTAAGCGCCCTTCTACTTTTTCTGCTTTATTGCCTGCTTTTTCAGTGCTTTAAGGCAATTGGGAAAGTTTGACTAGGTAAGGTTAAATAGTTTTTTGTCCTCCACATCCTCCACTCTTTTATCCTATGAAAAGCATGTATGAGTTTTCCTTCCATTACCTTTTAGCTTGCCTAAGTGCTTTTTCCAATTTGTGAGCTCCTTGACAGTTTTGGAAACTGCTTTATGCACCTATGGGGGATTTGCTTAATTTTAGTAAGCCTGCTTTTGACTAGATTCGAATTGCCTCCTCATGCATTCGAATCCATTATGTAATTATTTATTATGGTAGCCTATGATGTTACAAGGTTGGCTATTGTACACTTATTCAATACAATTTAGTGTTCAGCTCCATATTTAGTCTCTTTTGTGAGTGATTTTGCATGTACAATAGATAATTGTTTTGAGTGTAATTGTTCTATCAATGGGTTCAATTTCCACATGGTATCAAAGCCTTTGTAGATCGATTTCTCTCCTTCCAATTTGTTTTGCAGGTTTGACATCATTGACTGGGAGCATTCTACAAACTGCTGGGACAATTTCTGAGCTATGGATCAATCTCAGAAGATCATCTTGACTCCATTTAACTTCTTTGAATGGAAAGTAGAGATGGAGATATTGTTGAGAGTGAAAGGCCTCTACAGAGTGACTATGGCAATAGAAGTAGAGCCCAATGCAACTGCAAAGAAGATAAAATGGCACAACAGGAGGGATGAGGCCTATGGTCTCCTGTGTCTGAGCATATCCAGAGACCTCCTTTTCCATCTTGATGGATTGACATCACTGAATGAAGTATGGAAGAATCTTTTTGATATTTTTGGAAAGACAGATGAGATGAGGGGACATCAAATCGAAAATGAACTAATTTCCCTGAGTCCAAATGGCTTTGAATCCCTGCAAGTCTATTTCTCCAAGTTCAAAGCACTTGTTTTGCAGCTAAAACAATGTGGGATTGAAAAGAAGGATGATTAGATGGTCTTGGACATACTCTCGAAGCTTGGCCCTGACTATTTAGTGTTTGTTTCGACCTTCTATGCCACAAAGTTGACAGCTCGAACCTGGAAGATGCCTAGCCTTGTAGATTTCATGGAATCTCTCACACAAGAACAAGACAAACTGGTGATGATGGGCACCATCAAACCATCCAAAGACGAAGCTCTGGTTGCTGTAGATTTGAGGGTGGATTCAAAAAGAAAAGAGAAAGCTAAAAATCCACCTGAGAAAAAGAGAGACAAGAACAAGTATCCGGAGGAGCCTCAAGATTCCAAGAAGAACTACCAGAAGAAGAAAAACAAAGGAGAAATGAGCAAGTGCGCATACTGCAGTAAGGGAAATCATACTAAGAGCTCCTGCATGAAGAAGCAAATAGACATGCTGACCCAACTCCTGGAGAAGAATGGCATCTCCCTTCCAGACAGCTCGAAGAAGAGGGAAGGAGGATCAAGTTCAAAACACAGAGAGAGAGTTCATGCATTGGTTGCAGGCACATCAAGCTCACCTAGTTTCATCATTGATTCTGAAGCTTCAAGACATATGGTTTCGAACAAGGAGGAATTCACCTCACTTGACATGTCGAAAGGTCCACCAATAGTACTAGGAGATGACTCTCTCACTGAAATTTTGGGAAAAGGGAGGATTGATCTTGATCATGGTAAGTTCAGCAATGTGTTGTATGTTCTAGGTCTTGCCTCTAACCTCTTATTAGTGTATCAGATGACCCACATAGGGTCTCCAAAGAAGGTCATATTCTCCCTTGATGAATTTGAGATCATAGAGATCTCAAGTGGTAAATTCATTGCAAAAGGAGTTGCAAATCATACTTCGAAGGTATACATGTTCTCACACTTCCTACCCTACTCAAACCCCTCTGCTCTTCTGATTCATGCCAATGAAGCAAGCAAGCTTTGGCATGAAATATTTGGCCACCTAAATTACAAGTATCTTTCTGATCTTAGTGAAAAAGAGATGGTCATAGGGTTACCAAAGATAAAATTTTCCAAAGGAGTCTATCAAGGTTGCATCCTAGGAAAACACGCAGAGCATAAATTTGAGAGAGCTAGTCATGAGAGAACCTCTGCACCCCTCGAGTTGATCCACAATGATGTTGCTAGCCCATTCCCTCATATGTCCATGAGTCAGCCCAAATATGCATTGAATTTCATAGATTACTTTTCTAGGTATTGTTGTGTTTACTTCATGAAACACAAGTTTGAAGTTTTTGGCCTCTTCAAAGTCTTTAAGGCTTTGGTTGAAAACCAGTCTGGGAGGAAACTCAAGGTCCTCAGATTTGACAATGGTGGTGAGTATGTCAAGTCTAATTTTATTCAATATTGTGCAGATGCAGGTATTCAGATGCAGCATTCTATCCCTTACACACCACAGCAGAATGGTGTTGCTGAGAGGAAGAATAGATCACTGAAGGAGATGGCAACATGCATGATGGAGGCTAAGACTTTGCCACCAAAATACTGGGCCGAAGGTATAAACTGTGCAGCCTTTATCCAGAATAGGGTGCCTCGTAAACATCTTGATGGTATGACTCATTTCGAAGCATGGAGTGGGCACAAGCCATATGTGACCCATTTCAGGATTTTTGGCTCGAAGGCTTGGGCTAGAATTCCAATAGAAAAGAGAAAGGCTTTGCAGCCCCAAATCCAAGAGTGTCTATTTGTTGGGTACTCTGGATATTCAAAAGGGTATAAGCTGATAAATTTGATCAAAAACAAATCCTTCATCGAAAGGTGTGTTCAGTTTGAAGAAGAACCCCTAGCAGCAGTGGAAGTTGGAGAAGCCTCTTCACCACTAGAACCTCTGAATGTAAGTGAAGAGATAGTTGAACATGCTGATTCTGATATGTCTGATAGTGATGAATTTATTGTAGATCCTAACATCCCTACAAGGCCAAAATGGGCAGCCGATACCATTCATGCAGCAGGAGAGCTATCTGGAAATCCTAATGACCCTAGGAGGACTAGATCTCAATTTGAGAGTGCTCTGTGCATGAAGGATCCTATGTTTGCTGAGAAATGATATCTGGTGGTGGAATCAGATCCTCAAACATATGAACATATAGAAGGAGATCCAATATGGCAAGCATCCATGAAGGAAGAGTTCAGCTCACTCCAGAAGAGCAACACTTGGGAGTTGGTTGATCTTCCCCCATGGAGGAAGCTAGTTCAGTGTAAGTGGGTGTACAAGACCAAATTTTCTACTGATGCTTCACCTCTGAAGTACAAGGCCATATTGGTAGCCAAGGGCTGATCATAGGTTCATGGCATAGATTACAATGAGATCTTTGTACCAGTGGCAAAGATGGACTCCATCAGGCTAGCCTTAGCCATTGCAGCTTCAAAGGAATGGGAGGTACATCACATGGATGTAAAGTGTGCCTTCCTGAATGGATATCTCACTGAAGAGATATAAATGCAGCAGCCTCAAGTATTTTCTACTAACCCATCTCTTGTGTGCAGGATAAGGAAGTCATTGTATGGGCTAAAGCAAGCCCCCAGGGCTTGGTATGCCAAGATTGATAGCTTTCTGCTATCACTGAATTTTGTTCGATGCAAATCAGATCCAAATGTATATTTGAAGTTTATTAATGGTTCATTAATGATCATTTTGTTATATTTTTATGACCTCCTCATTACAGGAATCTCAAAGGATGAGATTGCTTCCTTGAAGGGTGCAATGAACCAAGCCTTCTCCATGACAGATTTGGGGCTCTTAAGCCAATTCTTGGGGCTTGAGATTGCTCAAACCAAATCTGGAATAAAGGTGCACCAGTCCAAGTATGCCTTGTATTTGCTGAACAAATTCAGAATGAAGGATTGCAAGCCAAGAAAGACTCCTTTCCTTTTAGGAGTGAAGCTTGAAGAAGCTAATTCTTCACCTATGGTAAACAATACACTGTATAGGCAATTGATTGGATGTTTGTTGTATCTTACACATACTAGACCTGATATTTATTATGCAGTAAGTGTGGCTTCTATATACATGGATCAGCCTCATGAGATCCAATGGAAAGCAACCAAAATGATCCTTAACTTTGTTCAGGGAACAAGGACACATGGGATCTTCTATAAAGCAAAATATGATCTTGATTTGATTGGATTTACTGACAGTGATTGGGTAGGTGATAGCACAGACAGAAAGTCCACATCAAGATATGTGTTGATGCTTACATAAGGGCCAATCATCTAGTCAATCAAGAAACAGAGTGCCATTGCACTCTCATCTACAAAAGCAGAGTACAGAGGAGTTGCAAATGCAGCAACTCAATGTTTATGGTTGCAGGGGTTACTTGGAGAGTGTGGCTTCGAATCAGAATACTCAATTACTATCTACTATGATAATTAAAGTACCATTCAAATCTGCAATGATCCATTTTAGAACCAGAGAACCAAACACATTGAGATCCATATGCACTACATCAGAGAGCTTGTGCATGATGGCACCATTCACCTACTCTTTTGTTCATCTTCAGAACAAGTAGCTGATATCTTCACCAAAGCATTTTGTGAGAAGACCTTCAGCAATCTCAAATCACTGTTGGGGATTTCCGATCATTCTTTGAAGCATGAGTGATGACAATATTTTCAAATTCTGTTTTACAGTCCATGTTTAAGGGAGGATTTTCCCACTGGGTTTTTGCCTCTTTCCTTGGTTAACTGGACATGCAGTATGTAAAGGGTGACTAAGCCTTGTTGCTAGGCCCTATAATTTTCTGATATATTACTCATAATTCAGGCTTAAGGGGGGGTGTTATAATAATAAACCCATAGTTAGCTACCTTAGACATTAATTAATCCATTTTTGTCTTATTTTCCTAGTTTCCATGTTCCACGTTATGCAAGTTGTCATCTACACATACATAGTGGTAAAACTTGCTAATTTTGACTCATGGAGAACTTGGGAAATATCATGGAATCAAATCTTCTTTATTCCTGGCCTCCTAAACGCCCTTTTGCTTTTTCTACTTTATTGCCTGCTTTTTCAGTGCTTTAAGGCAATTGAGAAAGTTTGACTAGGTGAGGTTAACTAGTTTTTTGTCCTCCACATCCTCCACTCTTTTCTCCTATGAAAAGCATGTATGAGTTGTCCTTCCATTGCCTTTTAGCTTTCCTAAGTGCTTTTTCCAATTCATGAGCTCCTTGACAGTTTTGGAAACTGCTTTATGCACCTTTGGGGGATTTGCTTAATTTTAGTAAGCCTGCTTTTGACTAGATTCGAATTGCCTCCTCATTCATTCTAATCCATTATGTAATTATTTATTGTGGCAGCCTATTATGTTACAGGGTTGGATATTGTACACTTATTCAATATAGTTTAGTGTTCAGCTCCATATTCAGTCTCTTTTGTGAGTGATTTTACATGTACAATTGATAATTGTTGTGAGTGTAATTGTTCTATCACTGGGTTCAATTTCCACAACTTGATGAGCAGTGTTGAGATGCCTTGGTGTCTCTAGAAGTAAATAAACATCGCGTAAAGGTCCAGTATGATAAGTCTATCCGTCCAAGGAGGTTTAGTGAGGGAGACTTTGTCCTTTTGTGGGATCAACTGAAAGAACCCTTGGGGGTAGGAAAGTTTAACCCCATGTGGCATGGTCCTTAAGTTATCAAATGTGTGTTAGAGAAGGGCACTTATGAGTTAGTGGATTATGAGGGAACAGCTTTGGCAGAGCCTAGAAATGGGCTCTATCTCAAAAAGTACTATGCATGATTTTCAGCCAAGGTTGGTTATTGAATATTATTGTACAGTTTTGCATAGTTAGGTCATTTTTATAGTGATCAGGTTTGTGATTAGTTTCCATTTCTTTTGGTAGATGTCAATGGAATCTTCCACCTACATAGGATTCGCAGATGGTGCAAGCCATCACACTCAACACTCAGCCTCTGCTGCTTGGGTGATTTATACTATTATGGGTCAAGTATTGTCTTTAGGAGGCGTATGTCTATGTCCATATTCGAACAATGTTGATGAATATAGTGCCATTATTGAGCTTCTACGAGATGCCATTTTACATGGGATTCTCTCTCTTGAGTTACGTCTTGATTTGGAGTTAGTAGTGTCACAGCTTAATGGTTTGTACCATGTTAGAGATCCGACGTTATTAAGAAGATTCTTACCTGTGAGATTATTAGAATGGTAATTTGAAAATATAACATACATACATATTCCAAGAATTAATAATCAAGTTTCTAACTCATATGCTAACTACGTTTTGGATTGGCATTTGTTTCATACACAATAAATTCATCACAAACACAAATTTTTACACATGTAAATAAATAAACTCATCATCATAAACGTTTTTATAAACATCCAAAATGTGGTAATACATAGTGTCATGATACAAAAATGGGGCTCTCGATCCACCAAAATAAAATACATGGTAACACAAAATGTATCTCTCCTAGGCATCTAATCCTATGGAGGAGGAGGGGGGTTGTGATCATGGAATGTCACTATGGCTCTAGCTAGCCATCGAAATAATTGCACCAATGCTCGTGGTATACCCACCACCTGGCACTGCATGGCCTCAAGTAAGTCCTCGACTTGCGCCATGGTAACTCTATGTGTCAGCCTCACAAAGTTAGTATGAATTCTTTGGAGCGTCCGCTCCGCATCCACACTCGTGAAATTGTCTCCTCTTCCCCTTCGTTTATGATGAGGGAAGCCTTCAAGCCATCGTGGTCCCACATCTGCATGCATATGGTAGATGTCACTATGTATTGTTACACAAAAATATGTATTTTGATTCCATTCAATCAGAAAACAAAAAAAAAAGAAATAACTCAAAAATTTAAACAGAGGGTCGAGGTTCGTTACCTATGTCACCGTATGCCAATCCTGGTGGTAGTAGCATGTATGGGTCCCCCCGAAAATCTATCCTCGCATAGGGGTAGTCATCGATGGCAACTATCTATAGTCACCACCACATGAAGAAATCAGTTGGATAGGGGTTGGACACCCTACCTCCACCCAATCTGCACATCGCATCCACCCAACATCATTGGGCTGGATCTCGAGCCCTGTGTATAGGAACATCAACTCTAGGGCTCAATCCTAGAACATGCTCGAAGAAAAATAAGTTCAGTATGCTGCTGAAATAGAAGTTTGACACTCTGCCCATCTTACACTCACTGAGTTGATGTTTCCTATTTCCTAATAGTGCAGTGCTCCAATCGTATACCATGGGTCTCATGCACTCCACTGCATAGAACATCAGAGGATGCAAGGTCTGGTGGAGTGAAGCCAAGCCTACTATCCTTCCCAGTTTCAGTAGGATGGCCTTTAGGCCTAGCACCTGTATGGAGTTCGTTGGGATCTGACTCCCCACCTTCTTTGTGTCCGGATAGCAGTACATCGAAATGTACTCATATATAGTTAGGCCAACTACGGGCCTGTGAGAATGTAGGTTCACTACTTCCCCCCGTTAGGAAATTCCAGTAATAAAGTATATGTCCTCCACCTCTATGGTGAGGGGCATCCCATCTATCTAGAATGACTTTGAGTCTGGATCCCAGTAGTCCACCGACATCTATAAGAGTCCCAGTTTGTCCCTTAAGCCACCAAGACACCAAAATTTGTAGAGCGCACATGCACCTAGCGCTTGTTGAGCCATTATATTGGCCCTTACTACCTCTTCTACATCACCATGTTCACATTCTCTCCATTCTAGGATCATCTTGCACAAAAAATTGGAAGTTTACGCATTAGAACACTTAAAAAACCTTATGCGCTGCCACATATGCGACTGTTTAGACAGTTGCATATGTACACAACTGTGAGGGAATTTTTTACGTATATCCATCCTTATACGAAGAAAAAACCTCGATTTCTGCGTGGGTCGCAGTGCCTTATTTTGGATTGGCCTAAAAATCCAAAATCACCATGGAATTTGACAAAAATCACATCAAAATGGAAGAGTAGAGCATGGGTAAGTACCTGGAAGAAACGGTAGTGGATTCCGCCGGCAGGATCTCTTGGAATTTGCCGTTGAAAATCTGAGCTCAAATGGGTAAAAATTTCAAATGTTTTATAATGTTTTGAATTTTTTACTGTTTATAGAAAATTTTCAAATTTTTGAAAATTTTTACCCCCTTTCCTATAGTTTGGACCATTTCTAATCCTTTTGGACCATTTATGGACTAATTTATGATGTAGGAGACCTTTTTGAGTGTCGTTTCATCCGTTGGATTGACCTGTTCATGTCGATCTCAGGTATCATGTCTAAACTGGCATATAGGTGAGGTTTCATCACCATTTGCATTTTGCATGACCTTGTGACCGTTTCATTATAGCCTTAGGTATGAACCCGCTCTATTATGTCACGAAACCTTCTTGTTGTTTTAGAAGTGGCATGATATGAGTGGTAGAGCTTGACCTTACATGGGTACCCTAGTTAGCACCTTATTTGCATTTGGTGCCCATGATGACGTTTTGTCCCTTAGGGTGTGGGATTCCATTGTATAGTATTTCCATGACATTTCACAAGAGCCTCATACTCCTCTTGATCTTTTTCTGGCCTATTTCCCTCAGGACTCCCTTATGTCAAGTTATAATTGCATTATCGTGAGCTTTGCCTGCCTTATTGAGCTTTACGCTAGCTTCCTTGACATTGAGTTTCAGCCATATAGCTCGAGCTTGTCTCATGTCTAGCCATGCAGAGCCATTTTATATATCCTTTGCAGCTTGATTCCCTATTTTTACTAGGAGGGGATTTTCCCTCGAGTGTCGCTATCCTACACATGTATCCTTGCATTGAGCATAGGTATGTTCCACTGCTTGGAACTAGTTTGTTTTCCCCTATGACACTTGTCTCCTCCTATTCTGTAACTATAAAGTAGTTTTCTTCTTTTTCAAGCTTTTTAAATATTTGAAAAAGTCCAAAAAAATAAAAAAACGAAAAAGCCGGACAAGGAAAGATGTTATCTTTGGCAGTTGTTGAGTCGTGTCACCTTCGAATAGAGAACTATATATCACATCCGTTGGTTGGGTTTATAGTTTGAATTTAGGAGCTATACTCGTTTATCTCCATCGACTAGTTAAGCTTCCAGTCCCCATGGAGCCTCTGTAGATGCCTCCTGTGTCGTAGATATGTCCTAGTTTTGTATATCAAGTCTATGATGCCTATATTCAGTCACCATTCCTCGTTATGATTGTTTGAAGGAATTTGAAACCTGAGTCATCCATTCCTCAGTTATCTTGACTTTGCATGTCGGCCATTCCCGGTACAGTTACTGGTTCGTGCACCTTATGATCAAGTCCTTCCACATTATATAGCTTTATTGAGTACCTCGTGTTGGATGATGGGGGTTTCCTTAATGCACTCCTTCTAGCATATTTCGTCCCATCGACTTCAAATCATTTGTTCCGGGATTGGAATCTAGAGTCATTTTTTAGTGCCTTGAGACTTGCATTCATCAGTGGAAGGTTATCTCGCCATCGACAGTTTTTGGGAATACATCAATGTCCCCTGATCGATGGATCCTCTCAAGTGTTCGACCTCAACACATTTATTCACACTTTTTATTTTGCACTCTAGTACCTTGATTCCCATTTTTATTATTGGTGGGTGATCTCGTGTCTATTAATGGTATACATCAATGACCAGTAATCAGACAATGGACTACTATGTTCAACCTCGACACCTCTATTCACATAGTAGGACATGTACTCATAGTGGGTTGTGTAGAAGACCTTCCAGATTGGTGGCATCTCTTATATGCTACCTCCTTAATCGTGCCAGTGTTCATGAGATTTTAGCTCTCGTGACTTGATTCCAGTATATGTTAGACATTTCCAGCTATTATGGAGATCTTGATCCATTATATATCTTCAGCCATTATGGAGATCATGATCCTTTGTATATCTTCATCATGGCGATTCTGATCCATGTATATTGTACGTGGCGATGACCACTTATGTGATATTTTGTATCATGCCTATTCATGGCCATTGTACTTTTATGTATCTGGGATTGCTATATGCATTTGCAGTTATGTGCAAAGTTGTATCATTGTACTATGCTGACTGGGTGGCTGGTCTTTTATTTGGGATCCTTCATCACTCCACTTCTGGGATGGACTTATAATGTATTTCAGCCATCGTATGACCCCTCTGACCTCACACATTAGGGGGCATCTGTTATAGCTGATTTTACCACTCCATGTGAACCACACTTGTATGGCCTTCCCCTATCCCTTTGCAGAATCCTTAGATCCCTTGGACCATTTTTTGTCCTTCGATGTTTCCTTGACCATCCCTAAAAACATGTGAAAATTAATACATGTGACTTTTAAACCCTTAATCGTGTATATATGCAGGTTTTACCCCTAAAACTGCATACATCGGGATGTGTGCATAATCCAAATTCTTTTGGAGTTTTCCTTGGCATGGATCTGACTCACTTAACTCCTGGCCTTCCATATGCCTTGAGATCGCTTGGATTTGACCTTTCATTACCCCTTTGAAAATCTATAAAAGGAACTCTTTGGTACATTGAAGGCATATGAGAGAATTGAGAGAAAAGAAACTATAGTCCATTGTTGCCAGAACTTGTGCTTGAGTCCGCATCCCTTTGTCCCTTGGATCAGTTTTGTGTTCTTCCCAAGCTTACCTTTTGCTTGTGAGATTTCTATTGAGAGATGGAGAATTGAGGTGGTGGAGGCCCGAGTGGGGGCTTCAGTTTCTCTGATTCGCAGACGTGCTGACAGAGGTTGTATCCATTGTAATCTCTGATTTTATATTAATAGAAATATATTTTCCTGTCCAATAATGTATGTTTGAATGAATATTTTATCCATGGATGATTTCAAATGCTTATACATTGTTGATTATATATGCTAGAATAGATCTAACACCCATATATATAGTATGCTTGTCTTGTTTACTTGTTGTTGAGGAAGTGATTTATCAATTCAAGATGAAGTTGGAAAGCTCAACAGGGATCTACTTCAACCATCCGGAATAAGGTACGAGGTCTGATCCTTTAGTGTTATATATTTAATTTCTATTGCATATTGGAAATGATTGATTTCTGGAGTCAAGATGTCTATTGTGGTACCCCAAGCCATAGGAATTTCTCTTCGTAACACTTGGGTTAAGAGTCAGGTTCATAATTTTTCTTACATCTCCACCACGGGAAATCCTAAGTATCCCATACACCTCCATAATACAAAGCCTTAAGCAGTGGAAGAAAAACACCAACACCTAGAAAGATTAGGTGAATACCAAAAATTATGGTCATTTTGTTTCTATCTTTCCATACATAGCCAAAGAATGGAAAATATTCTTCTAAATTTTCAGGTCCTATGAGTGGATGATAAATACCAGCAAAACCTAAAATCGCAGAAGAAATTAAATGAAGTACCCCAGATACAAAATATGGGAAAATTTCCATGATTTCCTCAGAGGGACTGACTTCCCATCCTAGAGTAGCTAGATGGGGAAGTAAAATCAATCATTTTTCATACATAGGTTTTTCTGGTATGTAATGGGCCACTTCGAAGAGGTTGATTGGTGAATACCCAAAACTGTGGTAATTTTGATTCTATATTTCCATACATAGCCAAAGAATGGAAAATATTCTTCTAAAGTTTCAGGTCTTATGAGTGCATGAGAAATACCACAGAAAGACTAAAACCGAAGAAGAAATTAAGTGAAGTACCCCAGATACAAAATATGGAAAATTGTCCATGATTTCCTCACCAGGACCGACTCCCCATCCTAGAGTAGCTAGATGGGGAAGTAAAATCAATCAATTTTCATACATAGGATTTTACGATATGGAATGATCCACTTTGAAGAGGCTCATTGCTTCGACCTAGAATACAATTAATTTGGCTTGAGCCACATGAACCTGAAGGAATTCACCAGACAAATTGATAAGTTGGGCATTACCGTCCCACCAAGTGAAACCAGACCTCCATGGGGTAGGACTTCCTCTAGGAATATAATGTTTTCATGAGGCTTATCTTGAGCTACCATCCAAGCACTAGTACCTTCATTCAGGAGAATATGTTTTGTGTAGAAAGTCTCAAATTGAAGATCTTATGTTGCACGGATCTCCTAGGAAACAAAATCATAGACGCATAAGTTTAGAAATAGACCAACTACTCCAATGTCACTCATCCATAAACCAGTCACTAGCACAAATAATGTGAATAAATGTAACCAACGTTTATTGGGAAAATCAACCCAAAAAAATCTGGGACTAGAAGCAGTTAGTAGTGGCCATGGAATAAGTCTCTTCAGTTTGATTCAGGTTAAAAGCATGGAACGCATTTACACCATCATTGTCTTCAAATAAAGTATTTTCCATGATAACAACATGAATAACACATATAAGAGATAAACCCAATACTCCGACAACTCCCATCATTTGAAATGGATTCAGGGTTCAATTAAGAAAACCTTGAAAGAAGAGGATAAATCAGAAAATAGTTTTTAAACCAAAATTAGGTGTGAAAAAAAAACCGAACTGGCCCAGTGGATAGATAAAAAATACATACAAAGGAAACAATTGGACTAGAGAATGTAATTTCATTATAACCTTACAACTATACAGACTGAGCAAGTTCAGATTGACATAACAGGAAACCTATTAGAACGAAAGTACCATGAAGAGTAATGAAGGTCCATAGACTACCTAATTGACAAAAATAAGTAAAATATCCTTGTTCTCCAGGACCTAATAATAGCATTAGATAATGTGATAAACTATTATCAGGAGTAGAAACTGCAACCGTTAGGAAATTACAACCTTGCAGGTAGGAATTGGCCAATCCATGAGTATACCATGAAGTCACAAAGGTTGTACCCATGAACCATCCACCTACGACAAATAAGCACAAGGAAAGAGAAATAGATCAGACCAATCCACAAAAACGAAACGGTATTTGTATAGCCAATCATCCATAGTATCGAATACATATTTTTTTTCTTTAGAAGACTGTCCAAGGGATACAGTCATAGAGGTGCTCCTACTTCACTATTTTGACCATTTTAGAGCACCCTTTGTGATAAAAAGGTATACGATGTGTTAGGTCCGAACCCCTGATACCGAACATGGAGAGGATGCGACCAACACACTACTACTATCAAATTGGGAAATCTAGCCCCATGATCATAAGCATAAAACTAAAATGCATTAATATAAAAACATACACAGATGCATAATGAAATCTATAGCAGAAGCAAACATATTTATTTCATTCATGCATTCATCATGTTCATTTCAATTCCTAAACAATTCATTGAAGAGATTAAATACATAGAATACTTATCTAGAAAAGAAATTGGCCCACAACTAGCTACGTCATTGCAACATTCCACCCAACCATAGGCCAGTGTGCTCATTAATTTCTCAGTATCACTACCACCCCCGAGCTGGGCATGATTCCACAAGGATATAGGGAACAAAAATAGGTTCACACATAGCCCAAATCATACATCCACAGTCAATCCAACACACAGTTGGGTTTCATAGATTGTTAGGAAACAAGCCAATAATGAGGGGGTTCCTTGGGCTTACTCAGCCCAGCCATCACAAGGATGCCCACAACAACAAAAATACACATCCAAACTTAGCAAAGAAAAAACTACATTTGGGTTTATGAGGTTACAAGGAGCTGGAAAGGATGACTGCTAAGATAATGAGCTCAACCACAGAGCTATGGACACCCGCACTAGATCTAGTCTAACTTCTAAGACATCTACCCACCCAACACAAGGAAGCATCCCCTTCTCTGCTACACAGTCCCTTGGGCTATGGCTTCCCTTCCAGTGCTATTCAGGGTGTGCAAAGAAGAAATCCAACCCCCTAGATCTATCTATGAGGTTCCTTCTCACACTAGTTTTATCAACCTACTCAGACCCCATTCCCATTCCCAAACTAGTTCAGACCGAAACAACAGAGCCATACACAACAATTGAAAGTTTCTGGGGTTGTAGGAAAACATCATGGGATCCAAAATCAGAAGTTCCAATTGAGAGAAAATAGGACCTGGGCCAAAATTGATTTCACCCAATGATCAATGGATTTATGTGGCCAAAATGACCTCAGTAACCACCCAAATTTCATGGGTCTTATTTTCTAGTCGTTGTGCAACCACAACAGTGAAATTCCCCACTATGGAAATCAACACAAACACCACCCAACAGAGATCCCAACTACTACCACATTTACCAGCCACTCCCTAGCCCTAGGGCAAACAAAGGAAATTGCAAAACGTGATTGGAGAACACAACGTAGCTCCAAGGACGCAAGGAAGAGAAAATCATGGATTCTTGCAAGCATCACTCACACACAGGAACCAAATCGTGAGGGAAAGAGAGCTCTGCGAGCTTCCCACTGCGTGAGTGAAGAAATTATTGTCTCTCTCCATCAGAAATGCGGCTACTCCCCTTTACGTGAGGGAAAAATGGGTGAATCCTCCCTTGGGCATGTGTGTGGTCAAAGGCTGATGGCCCTACCAGAATTGATGGTTTCCCATACCTTCCAAGCCCCAAGGCAATAACTTCCTTCATGCACTTAGATGACTAGGCCTAAAAGACAAAAAGGGAAGATGCCAATATTATGGGTTTTCCCTTAGACATTTGGCTTTCCCCCATTGGCTTAAGGGTTTGAATAATCCCCCCCCCTCTATTCCTTGTGAAATCATGCCCCCATCTCTTTAACGTTGCACTGCTTAGCTAGTTGTGGTATTTTTATTAATTTTCATTTTACATGATGTCTCAAACATATTGTGCCTCGCTAGCACATAAACCATTGGCATCGATTTTAACATATTTTAATTACTGAAACATAAAACACTAAACCCATGGTGGGGCGTTTTCCTTGAGTTCCACACCATGATTTAATACAATATTTACATCATATGAAATTTAATACCTTGAGGTCAAAATCGGGGTGTTACATTCCCCTCCCCCTTCAATAGCACTGTCCTTTGTGCTTACAAAAATTTAACAATTGCTACACTGGAACTGCCCTCATTGCTCTACAAAATCGAACCAAAAATTGATGTGCCAGTCACATGGCATCTTCGAGTTTCCATGTATCCTCTTCAAGACCATAGTGCTTCCTCTGCACCTTTTTTTGTCCAATGGCACGATCTGAAACTCTTCCAAATCCTTGCTTGCATGTGTCAGCAAACACCACAGGAACTTTTTCTGGTCTTGGAAAATCCTTCTCCTTGGCTTGGAACATTTATAGTGTATTTGGTAACTGACGATACCTATGCCCAAGCCCAAAGAAACGAGTCAATTCCCATGTCAGTACTCACAAGATTTACCAAAATCATAGATGAATTACATGCATGTGTATATTGACATAAAATCAATAAAAAGTTGTCAAGTGAACCAAATACCCATCTACATAAGTATCTTCTTTTGGTTCCATAGGTATCCGACTTGGATTTATACCACCATGGCACTCACAACCCTGCCCCACCCCACACCCGAGTGTGCATTAAAGGTTAACCAAATTTCTGTAAGCCTCGGATCGCCTGAAAATACCTCTTAATCGAGGTCTGACTACTGTGTTCTTGAGCCCAACACCACTTCAAGTGCTTCAATAGCAGTTCTGTTTAAGAACCTGCACCTCCTCTAGGTGCTTACCAAGCTCAGGTGCTTTCCTTCTGGACACCACAATGAATTTAATTCATATGTCAGATTCATTACTATAGGATGCAATCTATAAAAAGATTTTCAAAACCATGGCTACCTCATATGTTCATGTATATTTAAAGAAAATCAATAGCAACAAAATTTCGATAAGTAAACCAAATACTTATCTGCATAGAATCTCCCAACCAAGATATGGTCATCCCCACTTCAAAGATTGACACCTCCTTGGATGCTCAATGGTAGCTCTAGTGTACAGGTCTAGCACCTATTCCAGTGCTTACCAATGCTAAGGTGCTTCCTTTCCAAGCACCATAACATATTAATTCACATGTCAGATTCATTTCACATGATTTATTTCTTAACAAGATTTTCAAAAATCTTAACTGAATCATTATGCGCATGTGTAATTGTAGAAATTCAACCAAGATTTTCCAAGTAATCCAATACTTATATGTATAGCATCTCTCAACTGAGATCCGATCATGCCCGCTTCAGATCCCAACACCTCCTTGGGTTCTTAATGACAGCTCTAGCTTAAGGGCCCAGCACCTCCTCCAAGTGCTTACCAATGCTCAGTCGCTTCCTTTCTAGACATCATAATACCTAGGGGTTATTCTCTTCACAGATCCCCCACTCTTGTGACAATCCCCTTATGGCGTGAATGTGTGCAAAAAGAAGTGTAACCGGATGTCTTACACTTGGGTGTCCCCAGTGATGCATATTAGTGCCTAGCTGGCAGGGGGGAAGAAGCTATGTACCAAAGTACTTCCTTCCATAAGATCTGTGTACTCCTTATACATGTTTTCATCGCCTCAGTTGTGTTACATAAAGGCATGCAGTTTACATTAGATTTCATTATAAAATTTCAATCATAGGTTTCCAAACCTATTGAAAACACATCCTTTCGAGAAGCTATGTACACCCCGTACATCCTTCCGAGGAACCATGTACATCTAGTACATATTTTCATCATCTCACCTACGTTACATACAAGCATGTAGTTTATATGAGATGTCACCATAAAAATAATTGTAGTCGTAGGTTTTCAAACCTATTCCAAACACATCCCTTCGACAAACTATGTACACCCTGTACATCCCTCCGAGGAACCATGTACATACAATACATTTTTTCATCATCTCACCTATGTTAGATACAAGCATGCAGTTTATATGAGATGTCATCATAAAAATGATTGCAATCATAGGTTTTCAAACCTATTCCAACACATTCCTACAAGAATCTATGTACACCTAGTACATCCTTTCGAGGAGCCATGTACACTTAGTACATCCTTCCGAGGAGCTCTGTATCCCATACACATCCTTCCGAGAAGTTATGTAATCCAAGGATGTACTTTCATCATATCACCTGCGTTACATACAAGCATGCAGTTCACATGAGATGACATCATAAAAGTTAACATAGAATTTTAAATCTATTTCATGCATACATGATTTCCCAATATCAAACAATCAATAGCATTGATAGTCAAATAAAAATCTGAGTTCCCAATCCTGCTTTTTGCAAAAAGTCAGATTTTTGCAACCATGAGGCCATTCTCATATTGTTTGGCTTTTGCAAGTGGGAGTACTCATCCCTTACTTACGCATGCTGCCAAAAACCCAGACATACACATAAAACATGCCATCATGACACAAATTTTAATCAACCAAACAATCACAGTCAGTCAACAAGAAACTTCATACATCAGGCGATGCAAGACAAGAATATCCCATGTTAGCATGATTCAAAACCATCACAGGAGATCACAATCTCCCACAACTAATAGAAAAACTTGCGATATAAAGTTTCAAAACCTATTCTTAGTCATGAGATCCTTCTCATGACACATGGTAACTTCTTTCCCTGGGTTTCATTGGGCACTACCATACTATTCTGCTTAGGTCATTCTACCCGAGTCTTTAGGAATTCCTCATGTGTATGCCCATAGACACAAGGGACATTTCCTCATGGAACTACAAGTTCACATGTAGGATTCCTCAGCCTATACATAGACTCAACTTTTCCTGCAAAATCTTCTTCAGTGAACTTCCTGTAATACCCTGCAAGTCCCACAAAATATCTTACACCTATTAACTTTCTTGGAGCAGGCCAACTTATCATGGCCTCAATCCTTTCTGGGTCTGCAAAGATTCCTCTATATTAGATAATGTGTCCCAAATGATGAATTATATCTTCATAGAAGTTATAGTTTCTCAAACCTGCATACAACTTATGATTCCTGGGCAATTTCAAAGTCATCCTCAAATGTTCCACATGTTCTTCCTCATTCTTAGAATAAATAAGAATTCCATCAAGGAAAACAAGACTAAACCTGTCTAGATACTTACTGAAAACATCATTCATGAGGAACATGAATGTAGCTGGTGCATTTGTGAAACCAAAAGGTACCACTACAACTCATAAGAACCATACCTTTCCCTGAGGGTTATCTGATGAACATCTTCATCCTTGATCCTTACTTACTGGTCACCAGACCCCAAGTCAAGATGGAAAGCACCTTTTGATCTTCTCACTTGATAAAAGAGGTCATCAATCCTAGGAAAAGGATACTTGTTCTTCACAATGAATTTTCTCAGCTATCTGTGACCAATATAGAACCAGAGTATATTATCTTTCTCTTTCTCAAACAAAAATGGTGCTCCCCACGGGGACACACTTGGCCTGAAATACTTCTTTTCCCAAAACGCTTCTAGTTGCATCTTCAGCTCTAGCATTTATGGTGTATTCACCCTGTAGGGTGTCTTGGACACCGGTGCTTTACCTAGAACAATTTCAATCATGGGATCAATGTCCCTCTTTGGAGGAAACCTTGGAACTTCATCAGGAAAAAATACCTGAATTCCTGCAACACATGAAGGTCCTCCAGCCTAGGAGCTTCATTCTCTACTACTTCCAAAACATGATTTGCATACACTCTACAACTTTTCTGATAGAAATTCTTCAGCTGCATTACTAAATAATTCCTCCCAGATATCACTTCTGGAATTCCTTTCACAACCTTCAAGTTACTTCTTCATCTAAGCACTTCAAAGGCCTTGCTGTAACAATCAAGCCTTTTTCTCTGTGCTTCCAACCAATCCATTCCAATGAGGACATCATATGATCCCTGTGGCAAAACATTCAGACCTGCATAGGTGGCAAACCCCTCCATGACCAATGGATATTTCATTACCACCCCACTGACCTTCTTCTGGTTCCAATGGCTAGTTGAACAAACCATGGTATTCTATGCTTTGAATTCTTCAAAGTGCACATATCACCAGTCCAGGGGTGATATAGCTGTGAGAATATCCAGGGTCAATCAAAACTGAACAATATTCCCATCAATCTCACCCTCAACTTCCACCACAGTTGAGTTATGACCTTCCTGGTGGTCTACAAATTTTAGGAATGATCCTTGTCAATTTTCATTTGTCAAGCCCTTGAAATCCCACTAAAAAACTTTCCAAGAATCCCTGTTTCGGAAAAATTTTCATTTTCCCTCCGACGTGTCAGCTCCATTTTCCAATCTTGCCCTATACGCATCAGCAACCCTCACCTTTTTCATCCGATCATAAAAATTTTCGACTTTTCTCTGACGTGTCAGTGAATTTTTTACTTTTCCTCTGATTGAATGCTTCTATCGCGTGTCAAAAAAATTTCGGAGTTCCAATCTGCTGCATCCGAAAAGTTTTTGTCTTCCATCCGCCGCCACGCATCGGAAAAATTTCTGACTTTTCCCCTCTGCTCATCAGCTCCAACTTCATCTTTCCTCCACCGTGCATCAGCTTGATCTTCATCCTTCCTCTACTGTACATTGGCTCAATCTTCATATTTCCTCCACAGTACATCGGCTCGATCTTCATATTCTCTCCACCGTGCATCGGGAAAAACCTGTCGAACACTCCATTGTTGAGGAAAAATATTCGTTAGCAATCTGGCCAAGTCTTCCACCATTTTGGAAATTTTTTGACTTTCATCCACCGTTGTGGAAGACAATTTTACGTTTCTCCCACCGGGCCCTTTTCGCCATTGCAAAAAACTTCCCAACTTTTCTCTGCATTTTCTCATACTTAGAAAAATTTCTCGAAATTTTTCTTCTTCCTTTTCTTTCTCCTTTGCTGCTATGCAGCAGCCTTATTTTCCTTTCTCTGTCACTACGTGTTGGATCGATTCTCCTTTCTCCATCGCTATGCATCGGCTCGACTCTTGGAAAACTAGCCATTGTGTCGGCTCAATCGTTAGAATCCATTCGTCGTTGCGGAATACTTCCTGACTTTCATCTACTTTGCCATGTTGGAAAACGTTTTGAATTCCATCCTCCATTGCGGAAGACTTTTTCACTTTCCACCCAATGCGTTGGAAAAGTTTTCAAATTTCATCTGTCACCACGCATCGGAGCCTTTCTTTCGATTTTACATACATAGAAAATTTTTCGACAAAATATTTTCTTTCCTTCTTGTCAGCTTGACTCAGTAGACACACATCGGCTCACATCTCGTCGAGCCTTCTGCTATTGCGGGAAACATTTTCCTTTCTCTTGCCGACACCATCGGCTCGTCTCTTGGAAACCCAGTCATCAATGTGGCTTGCGTTCAGCCAACCCAGCCGCCATTGCGGCTCATCTTTGCCCGATTCTTCTTGTTGATACCGCTGCTTCTTAAGTGCATTGACTTCCACTGTCACTTCTAGCCAACGTCGTCAGAGAAATGCTGTCGACTACTCCGACATGCCTCAGTTGCATCCCGTGTCGGCTCCCTCTTTCCAACTCAACCGATGAATCAGCTCTTCTTTGGATTTCTCAGGCACCATGTAACATCCCCGACCCTCCAACCAGCAAAGAGGAGGCTACCCATGCTGCTATATACTCGAGCAACTAGCCCCGTGAGCATAATAAAAAAGATTGAAATGCATTGAACTAAAACATACATACATTATTACCATATAGCGGAAGAAAAACCATACATTCAAGCATTCAACATGTTCATTGTAATTCATTATCAAATGTAATTGCAGGGTTTTAAACACAAGAATACTTATCTTATGAAGAAGAATGCCCCACAACCAGCTATGTCGCTGCAACGTTCCACCTAACCATAGGCCAGTGTGCTCCTTCATCTCTTAGCAACATTGCCACCTCCGAGTTGGGCATGATTCCCATAAGGAATAAGGAAACTAAGCAGTCTAACACATAGCCAAAGATATGTCAAAACTCAGTCAAGCCAACACGGTCAGGTTTATCAGACCCAGAGTACACAACAACACATAACCAAGCCAACAATTTGGTTTTATCAGGTTATCAGGAGATGGAAGCATTGTCTGCCAAGCTAATGGGCTCATTGAAGGGGCAAGGGTGCCTACACCAGAACTAGGTTGACTCCTAAGACATCCACACACACCCAACACAAGAAATCATTCCCTTCTCTGTTGCATAGTCCCTTAGGGCATGAATTCCCTTCCGGTGCTATTCAGGGGGTGTAGAGAAGAGAGCCATTCCTCTAGCTCTATCTATGAGGCTCTTGCAAAACACTAGGTTTGTCAAGAAAACTCCTTCCCACTCCTACATAGTCCAAAGACCAATTGGATACACAACAATATACACAATTTCTGGGTTTAGGAAAGCATTTCGACCACAAAATTAATTGCTAAGGAGGGTAAGAGCAACCCCTAACACCAATTTGATTTCCAGGGATGTTTTGGCCCTAACATGGCCAAAAACGAATTCAATACACCACAATTATAGTGCTAGGCATCGATAAAAATGTCTTGGAAGCTAAAATCAGGGAGGGTAAGTGGTTAAAACAGCCCTAGGAGCCAAAATTGACTTTAGCAAATGTTCATTGGCTTTACGTAGGAAAAAACAACCTCCACAAACCACAAAAATGTGAATATTCTTTTCCCACAAGTTTTGAGGACGTTCATGGAATTACAGGAACCAGATGACTGCCATAAACTCCCAAAACAAAAATATTCCTTGCCCACTTGTTGAACAACACCAAAAATGGATTTCTGGGCATGCAAGATGAGGAAAATGAGCAAAAATGTGAAGGTAAAACAACTCCCAAGCTTTCCCTGCGTGAGAAAATGAAGAACGTGGGTGTATGGGAAAATGGGCATGCATTTTTGGTGTTTTCTTGCCCCAAAAGTAAAAAATGATTTTCCCCAAAAATGGGTTTTCCCCAAATTCGAAATTTATGCCCATACTCTTCCCATCCCGATGCAATAACTACTTCAACCAATTTATGGCAGAATTAAATGATTGGGTGAATGAGACAAGAAAGGTAGTTGACTGTTTGATGGGTTCTCCCATTGACATTTGTCTTTTCCCCATTGGCGCCGAAGGTTAAATATTTCCCCTTCCTTACCCTTAGGAAAATCATGGCCCCATCTCATTATTTGTTGCATAGACATATATGGTTGGCGTTTTTAATTAAATTGAATATTTACATGATGACAAAATTATATTGTGCCTGCTAACATGAAATATACCTTCGGAAATGATTTTAATTGCCGAAATATAAAACAATAAATCAATGGTGGGGCTTTTGCGTTTAGCTCCACACCATGATTAATTACAATATATACATCATATACATTTTTAATGCAAACGAGTTCAAAACCGGGGTGTTACATGCCACACAAAAGAAGAATGCTCAACACTTAGAAAAATTCAGGATTTTTCTCTCTGATTCTTATACCTGTTGCACATAGAGGTTAATTCTGCCTCTGTTAGCTGTTCAACTTGGCCCATTGAGGCCCAATGCTACAACACAGCTCTGATACCACATTGTCATTTCCCCACCCCTGGTATCGACGATGGAGAGGACACGACCAACACAATGCCATTGTCAAATTGGGAAATATATCCCCACGATCATAAGCATAAAAATAAAATGCATTAATATAAAAAATACATAGATGCATAGTGAAGTCTATAACAGAAGAAAGCATATTTATTTCATTCATGCATTCATCATCTTCATTTTAATTCCTAAACAATTCATTGAAGAGATTAAATACACAAGAATACTTATCTGGAAAAGAAGTTGGTCCACAAGTAGCTATGTTGCTTCAACATTCCACCAAACCATAGGCCAATGTTCTCATCAATCTCTTAGCATCAAGGCCACCCCCGAGCCGTGCATGATTCCACAAGGATCTAGGGAATGACAACAGTCTCACACATAGCTCAAATCATACATCCACAGTCAAGCCAACGCTCAGTTGGGTTTCATAGACTGTTAGGAAACACACCAATAACGTGGGGGTTCCTTGGGATTACTTAAGCCAGACATCACAAGGATTCCCACAACAACAAAAATACACATCCAAACTCAGCCAAGACAAAACTGCATTTGGGTTTATCAGGCTACAAGGAGTTGGAAAGGCTAACTGCTAAGATAGTGAGCTCAACCACAAATCTATGGACACTTGCACCAGATCTAGCCTAGATTCTAAGACATCTACCTACCCAACACAAGGAAGCATCCCCTTCTTTTCTACATAGTCCCTCGGGCTATGTATTCCCTTCCAGTGCTATTCAGGTTGTGGAAAGAAGAAATCCAGCCCCCTAGATCTGTCTGTGAGGTTCCTTCTCACACTAGGTTTACCAAGCTAGTCAGACCCCATTCCCATTTCCAAACTAGTTCAGACTGAAACTGCAGAGGCATACATAGCAATTGCAAGGTTCTAGGGTTGCAAAAAAACATCATGCAATCCAAATCAGAAGTGCCAACTGAGGGAAAATAGTTGTTCGGACAAAATCAATTTCACCCAATGATCAATGTCTTTACGTGGCCAAAAAAACCTCAGTAACCACCCAAATTTCATGGGTCTTCTTTTCTGTTCACTGTGCAACCACAACAATGAAATTCCCCACTATAAAAATCAACACAAACATCGCCCAACAAAGATCCCAACCACTACCACATTTACCAGCCACTCCCTATCCCTGGAGAAAACAAAGGAAACTGCAAAAGGTGAATGGGGAACACACCGTAGCTCCAAGGATGCAAGGGAGAGTAAAGTGTGGATGCCTGCAAGAATCACATGCACACAACAACAAAATAATGAGGGAAAGAGAGCTCTGCAAGATTCCCACTGCGTGAGGAGAAATTAGCTGCGTGACTGAGGAAATTGTTGTCTCTATTTATTAGGAATGTGGCTACTCCCCTTCACGTGAGGAAAAAATTCATGAATCCTCCCTTGGGCATGCATGTGGTCAAAGGATAATGGCCCTGCCAGAATTGATGGCTGCCCACACCTCCCAAGCCCCAATGCAATAACTCCCTTCACCCACTTCGATGACTAGGCCTAAAAGACAAAATGGGTAGATGTCAACATTATGGGTTTTCCCTTAGACATTTGGATTTCCCCCATTGGCTCATGGGTTTGAATAATCCCCCCCCTATTCCGTGTGAAATCATGCCCCCATCTCTTTAACCTTGTGGCTCATAGCTAGTTATGGTAATTTTATTAATTTTCATTTTATATCATGTCTCAAACATATTGTGCCTCGCTAGCACATAAACCATCGACATTGATTTTAATTGCCGAAACATAAAACACTAAATCCATGGTGGGGCCTTTTCCTTGAGCTCCACGCCGCGATTTAATACAATATTTACATCATATGCAATTTAATACGATGGGGTCAAAACCAGGGTGTTACACAATGAATTGGAGACAATTTTTCATCCATCATCCTTTCAAAAAAATGGGTTTCGGAGAGATGTTAGAAAAAATATTTTGAAACTCGACCGAACCGGTCCAATATAGGTAAATGCATGATAGCTCGATCCTAAGTTTTCAGAGTTTCTATTTGATCCTCAAATCACCTATTGAATAACACTGGGGGAACAATTTAAGGGGAAGGAAGTGTGGTCCCCTTGCTTTGACCATATTCTACTCACAATATCTATTTCATTCAATGTTTTTTATCCATTCTCGTCTTGAACCTTCTGCCATGCAACAAAATTAAAAGGAGTATTCATATTCTCTCTCATCCATCTCTATGTATATTCTTACTACTACATTGTGGTCCAATACAAATGAGTCTATGAGAAAGAATGAGTAGTTGTTTTCATAACTCATAGAGCTAAAGGAATTTATGACAATAGCAAGAAGCTATATATTTAACCATTGTGATCCAAAAGTGAAAACCTTCTTTCTTTATTTCCCTTTGTTTTCTCTTTTCAAATCTTAATTTCGATCCATTTCCTACCGATGTAATCACCAAAGTAAAATGCTTGGTACATTCAAATAAGAATCTTTAGTACATCATGACAAAATCACTTATTCTATTTGTGTATCAATCAATTGGCTAAACAGAGAGAGAAAATAGGTTGTCCATAATTTGGATCGGAATGGACTTACTTCAAGGTCTATATCTATTTCTGTTAAAGGAGAGGAGATCATAAAAATTGATCCAATGAAACATTCAATCAACAACCGAATAGGGAGTTCACTCAATAAGATCAATTAATTTCGGGTAGGAAAGGTCCACTTTCCAAATCTCCATCAAATTTCAATATCAGAGTAGTTGATATTCATAACCCAATGGGTCAGGTTCACTTACTTCTCCTTCATTTTTCCCACTTCTTTTGAAGGCTCAGAATTTCAAATCACTAGGTATCCATAATTTGATATGTCAAAAATTGACGAAGATGCAGTAGACTATGATTGATCATGAAGTAGCAGGATGAAAAATATTATTATAAATAAAAAAGTAGTGGTACTCCCCCATATTAGGTGTGAGAATCCATCATAACAAATGTTTTTCCTGAAACCTACCATTACAGATATTTTTGTCCCTCGAAAAATGGTTTTCATCTTGAGAATATTTTATATGATGATAAATGGATACCTGGACCTTTTTTCTTCGTAGGAAAAATGACCCCTTTACCATAATTGAACCAATGACTTAAATCTTACCATGGCGTTACTATACCACTAAGTTGAAAGGGTCCCCCATCATTAGTAATGAGTGAGTCTACTACAGTATATGGACAACAAATTAGATACACATGATCCTTATATATATATATATATCAAGTTGAGAACATATATTAGTAGCTAGTAGCTTTACATGAGAGGAGGGTAGGGATAGCTATACTGGAAACTTCTAGCTCAGATGATACAAAGAGAATGGAGATAAGTTATGCCTAAAGACAATTATGAACCAGATTTATCCACAATGATGAGCACTAGTCTCTTTATAAGGCTTAATTTAAACAAAACTATGTAAGCATAGTTCATTATATATTATATGCAAAAGAATAAATAAAATAATAGAGTTGTTTAAATCTCTTCTTGTGTTAATTCTAACTACAAAGACAAACGTCAGCTCTATATAAACTCTTAGTTTCTCTACAATTACAATATTCCTTTATTGAGGTTCATTTCGATATTTAGTTACTTTCATGTTAAAATAAAGCTTAGATTTAAAGAGTGAGAACAAACTACAAGAAGGGTTATAATTGTTCTTATGCCTTTCCTACCATCCTGCTAGGATCTACTTTCTATTGTAAGAAGGAATGACCACATGCAATACTTTTGGTGGCACTATACACCCTAACACAAAATTAACATATTAACAAACACAATTCCAAAATTGTGTGGACACTTCCAAACTTATTTGTAGAACCTTAAAACCTGTTAGATTGTATAACAAAATCACAAGTAACAATGTTTGAAGGCCTAACATTATTATCAACAATATTAGAATGGAATGGTATTTGTCATAATTCTCTTTAAAATTCATTAAGTTGTAAAGGGAATAACTTCTCGTTGGATTCTTCTTCATCGCCTTTCACCTACATGCAAATCGCTTGTTCCTTCTATTGAATGAGTGGATGTCATTGCTCCTCATAAACCTACAAGTCTTTCCTTCAAATTCATGTCCATCCCTTAAAATTAAATGTTTCACCTTCTTATACATTGCCTCATTCATCTACATGGTAGCCCATGAAAAACTAAAGGTGGTGCAAAATATTTACTTTAAACCTTCCCAAACCTTGGTATATCTATAAGTTTCCTATGGAGATGCAAGGAATTTTGTAGTGGGCCTAATGTATGCAAGAACTTACGAACCTATTCCATTTAATAAACTTCCTTCTATGGATGGATGGGATTAGGCTCTTCCACTACTGCTTCAAAGACAAATGAATCTGCTACTGGTATTGTATAGAATACTATATATGATGCAGCCACCTTTTCTTTTGGAATTGCTAATACTGGTGCTACTTTGATAAGGGCTCCAAGGGTAACAAACAAAAGAACCATTCACCCAATGGGGAGGATTAAGGGATGAACCTAAGAAACACCTACGATAAACATGGAGAACAAAGATGTCAATATCGAATTGATTAAACGACAAATGCATCGTATCTTAACTACAAGTGCATATTTCCTGCATGAATCGAGACTAAATTGAGTTAGGTTCTTAGATCACTACGGGGCACCCTAACCAGGTTTGTGTTTTCTGTATGAATAAGCACCCCATACAAGATTCAGTCCCCAACAAAAACATAGGGTCAGTTAGCTACTTTGCATAGTGTGTGGACCATCTATGCAGCATAAACAAAATGTGATGGGTGCATCATATATATATATATATATATATAATATAACAATATGCACAGTTCTCTCTTGGATCGACAATTTAGAATCACACATTTAAACTTGTCTATATAGAAGTTTCCCTAGAGCAATAGAGCCATATTATTTAATAAGGAGCTTGGTGACTAAGCTTCAGATCCAGAACTTCTTGAGTGAGATCCATCCATATCCATATCATAGTATCATATAGATATTTCCATATATATAGTCATCAAGATGCTTACCTTCGTGGTGAGCTATATCCAAATTCTCTCTTTTGTCATTGTGATTAAAATTCCGGTGCTCGTCGAGAGATGCAGTGCCAAGGTAAAGGCAAGTTAAGGCACTTATTCTGGTTTTACCTCTTTATCCAACACCAATAACAGTATATCCTCCAACAAAAATAGATCGAGACCTATAAGCAAAAGTGCATATAGTATCTCTTCACATGGTTCCAAATCCATCCATTGCAGCAACATGAGACTTTACACTAACAACAAAGGTAGAGGCCTAGGTACCAAAGGAAAATTTGATAGCTTTGAATCCATATATATTTTTATAATGATAACACTTCCATTAAAGAAGGGATCCACTATAGAGTAAGGAGTTTCATCAATAGATGCAAAGGCTATGAATAGTACCTAAAACACTAGCTATAGATCCACATGCAGAAATTACAAAGGTAAGTGCATATACTTAAGATCAAAATCTAGTAACAGTTGATCCAACAATAAATCAAGTATCATAAGCAACACCAGCAACAGATGGTGAGTTACTTAAATCTGGTGATTTTTCTTTATATGAAGCATCAATGGTACCCATAGAATTTTAAGCCCCATCTACATATTCACCAGTAAAAGAAGCATATTCACCAACCCGGTATCCAATTTCATATCCACCAATATCATCCCTTCCTGTCCAAGCTTCCCTTTACCCAGATCTAGATCCATCAGTAGCAACATTTGAGTCATCAACATCTGATCCATTCATTGATCTGGTCAATCAACCGAACCGTTTCGGCTGCACTAATTTAAGCATCATAAGTTGTATAGAAGGTTCAAAATCCAATTAAAGAGACAGAGCTAGCATGAGTTCTTTGAAAACCAATAACAAAATAGGTGGGATCAATGTACAAGATATATATAGTGTAAATGTGATAAGTGCACTTGTGGTAGTTGTAAAAAAATAAAAAATAGCTCATGTGATAACTGAACTTAATGGCATGGTAATGTGTATTCCATGTGATACTGGAACTCCATTTAGCAGTTAGAAATCAAGATAACTTGCACAAGGTTTAGTCAAACTGCATTTTATAGCTAGGAGTTGAAGCAATGTGCAATTCATGTGACAATCAAAGTCCTAATAAACTCCTCTGAACTGCTAATAATTTCCTCGCAACTCATGTGATAGTTTCACTTAGTGGCATGGTAATGTGCAACTCATGTGACAGTCGAACTCTGTATAGCAATTGGGAGTCGAGTTAATGTGCATAAGGCTTAGTCAAACTCCATTTGGAAGCTAGGAGTCAAGATAACTCGGAGTTGTTATATTAACTACAATGGCTTTATATTAACTTTTAAATTAAATATTAGATACAACTATTATTGCGCTGAGAGGAGCTCTACAGCCCAGTATGGGGGAGATATTATAACGTGATGTAACGTTTGTAACATGTCGGCAAAAAGTAATAGTGATAGTGAATATTATGGGAAAGATCTTGTTTTTTATTGGGCAAAGAGGCACTCTACAACCCAATATGGGGGAGATGTTGTAACGTTACATAATGTTATGTAAATTTATTTTTATTAATAAAAAATAAATTTTTTAATTATAGTACAAAATAAATGTCTACTAGAAAAACATCCTAATATGGGGGAGATGTTGTAATCTTCCTACCTAACAAAACAATAAAAAAGTAAAACATTAATTATCCGCCCCCAAAAAATGTGCATGAGAAAAAAAACACAATATGGGGGAGATGTTGTAATGTTCCTACCTAACAAAATAATAAAAAATAAAAAATTGAATTAACAACACAAAGATATTGTTTAAAACCATGTGCAAGGACTTCTAAACAACATATGGTTTTATTGTACATGGTTTAGGAGGGCCTTGCACATGGTTTTAAAAGCATGTGAAAGGCCTCGTAAACAACCCATTGTTTTATTGTACATGGTTTAGGAAGGCTTTGCAAATGGTTTTAAGACCATGTGAAAGGCCTCCTAAACAACCCATGGTTGTAGGAGGGCATTGCATATGGTTTTAAAACCATGTATGGGGAAATGTTGTAATGTCTGTTTCTAACCAAATAAAAAATAATAATATTATATGTCAGCCATAAATAATATTAAATATTAATAATAAAAATATTATATGTGGACCTTAAATAAAAATATGTCTTTTTTATGGCTATATATAGGACACACCAAAGTTGATAGTTAATTGACTGCAATACCTAAGAAGAGGTTTGCACCTCGAGATATTTGATCCCTCTCGGCGCTTGATAGAGCCTAGGATTTGGATCTACGTTGGTCCTAACTCCAATGATGATACAACTATGAGATCAACTTCGAGTATGAGCTTAACAACCACAAATTAAGTGGTTATTTTATTAGATTAACTATTAGATACAAGTAATTGCACATTCTTTAGGAAAAAACATTATCAATGTATCAAATATATGCATGATGGTGTATTCTGAACATATTAATCTTATTAATATGGTTGTTGCTAGTTACCCCAAAGGGCATATATATCTTAGATTTTTTGGGTGGACTTCCATCTATGTTTTTTTTTATCTATGGATGAGAATGATACAAGTGTACTGTCCAGAATAATTCTATTGGCATCATTCAAATTTAATAATTAACAATTATAAAAATAAAAAAAAAGCTCATGTGATAAGTGCACTTCGTGGTAGTTGGAAAAAAAAAATAAAAAATAAAAAAATAGCTCTTGTGATAACTGAACTTAATGGCATTGTAATGTGTAGTCCATGTGACAATGGAACTCCATCTAGCAGCTAGAAGTCAAGCTAATGTGCATTAAGTTTAGGTAAAATGCATTTTATAGCTCGGAGTTGAAGTAATGTGTAGTTCGTGTGATAGTCGAACTCATGTGATAGTTGCACTTAGTGGCATTGTAATGTGCAACTCATGGGATAGTCGAACTCCATTTGGAAATTGGGAATCAAGTTAATGTGCATAAGTCTTAGTCAAACTCCATTTGGAAGCTAGGAGTTGAGAAAACTTGGAGTTGTTATATTAACTACAATATCTTTATATTAGTTTTTAAATTAACTATTAGGTACAACTATTAGCTTAACTACCACAAATTAAGTGGTTGTTATATTACATTAACTATAGGATACAAGTAATTGATACATTATTTAGGGAAAAAAACATTATCAATGTGCCAAATATGTATCTATTGGCATATTCCAAACATATTAATCTTATTAATATGGTTGTTTCTAGTTACACTGAATGGCATATATATATTAGAATTTTTGGGTGGACTACCATCTTTTCATCTATGGACAAGAATGAGACAAGTGTATTGTCTATATTGATTCTATGGGCATCATTCAAAATTCATAATTAACAATTATAAAATAATCTAAAATAACTCATGTGATAACTGCACTTGGTGGTAGTTGGAAAAAAAATAAAAAATAGCTCATGTGATAACTGAACTGAATGGCATGGTAATGTGTAGTCCATGTGACAGTGGAACTCCATCTAGCAGTAAGAAGTCAGGATAATATGCACAATGTTTAGTCAAACTGCAGTTTACAGCTGGGAGTTGAAGTAATGTGTAGTTCGTGGGACAATTGAACTCCTAATAAACTCCTCTAAGGTCCTAATAAATTCCTTTGAACTCATGTGATAGTTGCACTTAGTGGCATGGTAATATGCATCTCATGTGACATTTGAACTCCATCTAGAAGTTGGGAGTCAAGTTAATGTGCATTTAAGGCATAACCGAACTCCATTTGGAAGCTAAGAGTCGAGATAACTCGAAGATGTTATATTAACTGCAATATCTTTATATTAGCTTTTAAATTAACTATTATATACAACTATTGGCTTAACTCCAATGATGATACAACTATGAACTTAACAACCAAAAATTAAGTGGTTGTTATATTAGATTAACTATTAGAAACAACTAAATGACACATTCTTTAAAAGAAAACATTATCAATGTGTCAAATATATGCCTGTCGGTGTATTCCGAACACATTAATCTTATTAATATGGTTGTTGTGAGTTATACCAAGAGTTGTATATATCTTAGAATTTTGGGCTGGACTACCATCTATGCTTTTTCATCTATGGACGAGAATGAGACAAGTGTACTGTCCATATTGATTCTATGGGTGTCCTTCAAAATTCATAATCAACAATTATAAAAAGATCGAAAATATCTCATGTAATAACTGAACTTAATGGCTTGCTAATGTGTATTCCATGTGACAGTGGAACTCCATCTAGCAGCTAGAATTTGAGCTAATGTGCATAAGGTTTAGTCAAACTGCAGCTTATAGCTGAGAGTTGAAGTAATGTGCAGTTTGTGTGACTATCAAACTCCTAATAAATTCCTTTGAACTCATGTGATAGTTGCACTTAGTGGGGTGGTAATGCACATCTGATGTGACAGTCGAGCTCCATCTGGTAGTTGGGAGTTGAGTTAATGTGCATAAGGCATAGTCAAACTCCATTTGGAAGCTAGGTGTCGAGATAACTTAGAGTTGTTATATTAACTTCAATAACTTTATATTAAATTTTAAATTAACTATTAGATACAAATATTAGCTTAATTCTAATGACGGTACAACTATGAGCTTGACAACCACAAATTAAGTGGTTGTTTTATTAGATTAACTATTAGATACAGGTAATTGACACAATATTTAGGAAAAACACATTATCAATGTGTCAAATATTAATCTTATTAACACATTAATATGGTTGGTGTATCCCTAACAAATTTATCTTATTAATATGGTTGTTTCTAGTTACACTGAAAGACATATAGATCTTATAATTTTGGGGTGGATTACCACCTATGTTTTTTCATCTATGGACGAGAATGATACAAGTGTACTGTCCAGATTGATTCTATAAGCATCATTCAAAAGTCATAATTAACAATTATATAAAAATTGAAAATAGCTCATGTGATAACTGCACTTTGTGGTAGTTGGAGAAGAATAAATAAAAAATAGCTCATGTGATAACTGAACTTAATGGCATGGTAATATGTAGTCCATGTGACAATGGAACTCCACCTAGTAGCTAGAAATTGAGATATTGTGCACAAGGTTTAGTAAAACTACATTTTACAGTTGGGAGTTGAAGTAATGCATAGTTAGTGTGACAGTCAAACTCCTAATAAACTCCTTTGAACTCCTAATAAATTCCTCTAAACTCATGTGATATTTTCACTTAGTGGAATGTTAATGTGCAGCTCATGTGATAGTCGAACTCCATCTGGTAGTTGGGAGTCGATTTAATGTACATATGGCTTAGTCAAACTCCATTTGGAATGTAGGAGTCGAGATAAATCAGAGTTCTTATATTAACTTCAGTAGATTTATATCAACTCTTAAATTAACTATTAGATACAATTGTTACCTTAACTCCAATGATGATACAACTATGATCTTAATAACCACAACTTAAGTGGCTGTTATATTAGATTAAATATTAGATACAAGTAATTGACACATGATTTGGGAAGAAAACATTATTAATGTGTCAAATATATGTTTGGCTGCGCATTCCGAACATATTAATCTTATTAATATTCTGAACATATTAATCTTATTAAATTTCTCATAATTTATTAATAAATAAATTATGAGAAACTTATATAAAACGTGAGGGAAGTGTCACACGATGATATACCTGGGAAAAAGAACTAAAATAAAAAAAATGGAAATGATATACCTCATTAGAAAGGATAAATAAAGGAAATTCTAGCAGAGCAATGACATGTTCAAAAGTATGAAGTGGATCAAATTGTTCATGAATTAGGGTTAAAATAAAAATATCAAATAAATGCAATTCTATTAAAGTAATGTCCAGCCCAAAAAGTACATCAAATTTATTAATAAAATAAATGAAATGCTAACCAAGCAACACACAATGAAGAGTGCCAAAAAAATGTCTAGTAGAGAAAATAAATAAATGCAATACTAGCTATCAAAGCAATGAAGGGTGCAAAAGTATGACAAATAGAACAATATTTTCATGAATTTACGACCCCGAGTTTATAGTTGACATTTTATGTTAATTTAGGAGATATGAAGGTACATTATAACAAAGAGTGAGCGAAGCATGTGGCCCCTCTCAATCCTCTACTTTTCACCTTCAACTAAATTTGTTGGAAAAGTAATCCATTTCCAAACACTATTCACTACTTGTCGCAACCATGATAATCCTATCAAGTGATTAAGCAAACAATTTTCTTTCCAACTGCTTGTCATAGCTATGATGATCTTACTAAGCAAATTAAAAATTTGTGCAATATTTCCATAACCATCAATATAGATCTATGTAAACTTCAAATCTACTAAGTGTCTAAAGGGATCAAATTCCTTGAGGTGCAAACATTTTTAAAAGTGTAGAGAGATTTGATCTCTTGAGGAAAAGTTTCTTCTCAAGGGATTTGATCCTTCTCGTTGCTTGATAAATTTGAAGTTTAGATGGATCTATACTAGTTTAGTAAGTAAATTTGTAGTATGTATTAAAATCCCTCGTATGTAAATTGTTATTTAGTGATGGCTCAAAGGAAAATTGTATCCAAGTTTCATTATTTATTTATTTTATTTTAATTAATTGGAATATATTTCTTTGGTTTTCAACTTTAGGTTAGGAGCTACAATGTAAAAATATTATACTTAATAAATTACTATTTAATTTAAAATGCCACTTGTCAACTTCGAGTTGAACATGGAATTACACTCCCCTTTATTTTGGGTTATAGAAAGCACCTCTTCACACAATGAAAACATATTTATTTAACATAATTATTTTTAATTAATTATGTCAATAGGCGGTGTTATGCTCTCCACTTTTTCAAGGATGGAGGTCGATCTCCAAAAATCTGAGAAATTATTCATCATAGTAAGTAGTATAACAAATAGTAAATCGATTAGATAGTGGTAATATGTGGCAACGAGTCTACTCAATAACCATTAGCCTTCAGATATTTTTGCATTGATCATGAGTTAGTTAGATTCATCGCGAGTTAATTGCATAACTAATTTTCAACAAATGGGCTAATTTTTATAAGTATGCTATACCATTTTTTTGACTTGCATTACAATACAATATCTTTTCATCTCTAGTACTTACCATTTTTGAATCACATGAATATTTTAATGTATCAACCAATTTTGTTCTAAATGCATATTACACTACAAGATCTTCTCATCTCAAATTTATGTTTGTTGTACAATCGTGATATATAAACATGGTATGATAGAAAAACAAAATCGATCATAACTTCTTGAGTCTGAAACACAAATCAAGTTTCTCTTACTAGAATCAAATCTTATTGGTGTCGTAGGAGTCTAAGCCTTAGTTTGTTATAATTTAAAAAGATTGTCAAGGTTTTGAGCATATCCCATAATAATAATAATAATAATAATAATAATTTTTTAAGGTCCAAAACCAAAACCAAGCCAAAAACCAATTTGAGGTATGAGACCCGTTTTTTTATGGGAGAAGGGACACCCTTTGCACAACGATGTAACTTCTAAGGTTTACAAAGGTGTATATGTAACCTACCTACCTCTAGATTTGAACCTATGACCTCCCATGAGGGAAAGAACGTTTTTAGCCATTATACCCACTCAGAATAACAATGTATAACAATTGAACATATCTCAACTTAAGATGAATGTCACAGTGTGAGATCGTTTATGGTCAACCATAGACAACTATGCCAACCAAAGGAACTAAATTTAATTCGAGAGACACAATAATGAATGTTGTAATGCGACATAACTTAGTTAAGAAGACCGTTGTATTTCAAATATTAACATGGTGAATCATAGTCAAACATGGAAAACCATAGCCAACAGTAGTCAAGCTTCCTCAAATGTAACTTAATAATGCATTCAACTGTTGGACACAAAACACCAAGGTCAACCATGGAATTTGTTTCTTACCTTTTTACGGTTGAAATGCATAATCGAGTAAATAATCATTGCTAAAGAAGGTCAACCATAATAAACCATTTCCAATCATGGTTAGCTATGGTCATCCAGGTAAACCACATTCACCCACAATAAGAGTTATGCCATTTTGAGTTTGAGTGTCTTTGTTTAACCATGGTTTACTATGGTTGATCATGTTTAATTGTGGATTATCATGGTTCACAAGGCTTTCTTTGACCATGTTTAGCAACGATCCTTGATATGATTATGCATTTCCACCATGGGATGGGTAAGTATCAAAGTTAATGATTCAATGAGTCGAATGCATAATTGATTAATGTTCAAGGGTGTTTGACTATGCTTGACCATGGTTCACTATTAATCATTTTTTATCAAGGTTGACATTTTTTGAAATATTAATGTGGTTGATTGCATTATATAGTTACCTAGTGTTAATATATATTTGTGACATTTAACCATAGTTAACCATAAACAACTATAACCAGCCAAAGTCGACCAAACTCAATGCGACTTTAAAACCCAAGTTAACAAATGTTATAGTGCAAAATATTGATAGAAAAACATAGTGATTAGAAATATGTCAACTAAGATGAATATGTCAATGTGAAATTATCTCAACCATAGAAATCCATTTCCAACCAAAGTCAATGTGACATAACAATCAATGTAACCTAGCCACGACGAATGTCACAATATAACATAATATAAATATAAAAAATATTATCATAAATTTCACTGGGGTTAGTGCTCCCTTAAGTAATTGTACAAGGGGGAAGTCCTTTTCATGGACTAAAGTATCTAAAATAATTTTTGAGCATCTCAATATCCCGTATTTACGAGGTGCAGTCGATAGTTCTAAAATGCCTCCCCTTACAATCTGAAGAAGTCACTGTCACTATAGAAAAATCCACAGAAAATCAGGGAGGAAGATGCGAATGCGTTGTATTCAACAGCGTGGAAGATATGACAAAGATGCTTGCTCGTCGTATGCCTCGAACACTGAAATTACTGCCTCAGAAATGGGTGCCATGGCTGCAACCACGGCCTGTTGTATGTGGATGAGAATGATACATTGACAGAGAGTGACCGCGAGGTGGATTTCCCTGCTGCTGCTGCAGTTTGTGAAATACTTGAGGTTCTTGCATCTGCATCCCAGTGCGTTCACACAACGAAGATGAGTCGACAAATCAGCTGATCACATATTTGAAGGCAGACGATAAAGAATTCAGAGGAGCCGTAATCAGAAAAGGCGGAACAGAATGCAGGAGAATGAGACGCAGACGAAGAATACAGCATTGCTTCAGTATTTATATTGCCACCATTGATACGAACATTAATCATGGGTGTACTAACTTTATTTCCCAAAGTGGATGGCTTCTCCGTCACTGTGTTCGCGACAAGGGCACTGCAAAAGGATGTTACAAAACAAGATTTTATGTTCTATCCCCATTGCTATCTAAGCAGAGCCGTTGTCAAAGCTAATGGCAATAAGACGGATGTATGCCAAGTGTTGTAGAAGCATTCGGGGGGGATGGATATCTAGTTTTGCAATACCTAGTTTTGGTGAAATATGGAGTTGGCTTCTATTCAGTCGAGAATCACCGGAAGATGGATTGTACACGCAATCATCTGCGTTCTTGCTGGATTGTACACGAACTACGGCTATACTAGCCGTAGTTCGAGCAGACTGGAAGTTACCACATTAAGCTTTCATATAATATGGATATTCATGGGCAATCTTCTGCGTTCTTGCTGAATGCTATAGCTGGAATTCGAGAAAAGTGGGAGTTACCAGATTAAGCTTTTGATATAATGTGTATATTCATGAGCTTTGTCTAGATTATATTTATTTTTAATATAATATGTATATTTGCGTTCTTGCTGAATGCTATGCTAGCTGGAGTTCGAGAAAAGTGGGAGTTGCGAGATTCAGCTTTGATAAATATGTTTATTCATGAGCTTTGTTTAGATTATATTTATTTGTAAACATTGTTATATTTAATTGAATTATATTTATATTTAAATAATGTTATATTTAATTTAGTTGTATTTGATTATTAGTTTTCTATTTATATGTATTATTAAATAAAATTTAATTTCAATGTATTATTAAATTAGATTTAATTGAAATGATTATCACACATGTTTTTTTACGAAATTCTTTTATATATATATATTCTAATAATATAATAATCTTTTTTAATGAATTTTCTTTTATAAATAAGGCAATAACTTGTGTAGAATAATATAGTATAGTTTATCTTAACTATAAATCTACTTAAAAATAAATATTGAATGGATTGCTTTACTTCATATAAATATTTGAAATTAGATTTTTTTTACAATATACATCAAAAGTATGGTTATGGTGGAAGGCCCCTTTTATTTTAGTGGGGCTTTACAGTTCTAATTGAAATATATAGTTAACATAATGGTGGGGATTTATGGCTACACATTGTTGAGTTCTAATTGAAATATAATAATTGTATAGTTATTATAATTGTAAATCGTTTGACCTCTCACTCTCCATCTCTTTCTCCTCTCTACCTCTCACTCACTCACTATCCTCCTTGACCTATCACTCTTCAATCTACCTCTCTACCCCTCTCTCTCTACCTCTCTATGTCTCTCTCTTTCTCTATATTCCTCCTACCTCCATTCACTCTATCCCTCTCTCCACCTATCTCTTACACAAATCTCTCTCTCTCTCTCTCTCTCTCACACACACACAGTCTCTTTCTCCCTCTGTATCTCTCAGTCACTCACTCACTCTCTCTCCTCCTCCACCTATCACTCTTCCCCACCCTCCCCACTCTCTTTCTATATCTTCCCTTACCTCTATCTCACTCTATCATGTTAGAAAAAACAAGATCGCAAAGCAATAACAATAAACAAGATGCAACAATTTAACACATTACAAGAGAGACACCAATATAATGCCGTTCACCCAAGATGGGCTATGTCCACACAAAAATTGCTAGTCCTTTATTATTATACCATCCAAGGAAATGAAGCGATACAACCTACAAAATCCCTGCTGTACTTCCTCTTCACTCTCTCACAAATTCTCTCACAATCACAAAGATCGGTTTTAAAATGTTACAATGCAATACAATACCCAGTTTTATTACAATGCCTTCCGATTTTATAAATGGAATACCATGGAAAAATACCATAGATTACCCAAAACCATGGGATCATAAGTAACCCATTAAGGCTACCCTTATCACAAGATAAGCCCATCAACTATACATGTTAGAATGGATTGCTTTACTTAATATAAAGATATGAAATTAGATTTTTTGCAATTCACATCAAAATTCTCGTGTAAGGACCCTTTTATTTCAGTGGGGCTTTATAGTTCTAATTGAAATATATATTTAACATAATGATGGGGATTTATGGCTACACATTGTTGAGTTCTAATTGAAATATAACAATTGTATAGTTATTATAATGGTAAATCGTTTGAAATTTTCCAAACAATGATAGGGACAAAAAAAATTGTTATATTTTTTATGTTTAGTGTTAAACCTAAATCCTGTCACCATCATGTGATAAGATCTTAACTTCCATGTTTTCCCTTAATCCCAACACTTGGAGTGGAAACTTGCTCTGTTTGTCGATTCTACTTGAAAAAACCTAGCATCGCGCTTACCCTATAGCTGATGAGTGGTACCTTGCTCAGCACCACCTGTATCCTATTATATAGAAGCGGTGCCACCACCATGGGTCTTTGGTCTTAAAGCAATTCTCATCTAAACCGCTCTATCATAAAGGAACAAAAGTGGTACCCTGGGTAAAATGAGAAAAAGAGAAGTTTCTCGAGGCTTCTAGATCTTGAGCCTCATGTCCTCCCTTATCCATATCAATATGGGTTAGTTTGAGCTAGAGATCCCCCATGATAGGATCTCAGAGCCACCTCACCCACAATTATCTCAACTATCACTATTCATTGAGCCTTATAAATAAAAGCTCATATCCATAGTTGAGGGGGAGAACTATAGACATATTGTTATGCTATTGGATTGACTACCTAGTCCAAATCATTGGAGAGCGAAGTTGGAGCTTATGGGGATGAAGTGTTTGTCTCATGGAGGGGCTTGTCGACACTAAGGAAATGGTTGTAAGCTTCTCCATACATTCTTAATGCAAAACTGATTTTCATCCCACATTACTGTTGTTTTGATTTCACATGTACATGTTCCTAGATTCCTTAGTCACTAGCATAGATAAGTAGATGATTTTCTGGTAGCTTTGATGTGCTTGTATGTTTGATATGTTTGCAGGTACACAGGTTCATAATCGAAGCAGTATTCCAGGTGTTTATAGTATTCAGGGAAGGTCTTCATCCTTTGTCGTTCACTCATTTGTTCTAGATCTGAACCATTCAGACCAGAGGAATAACTTCTGTCAACAGAAGGTGCAATATTCCTGATAACAAATCTGGTGACTCTGCTAGGGAGAAAGCAAATTTCAGTTGATATGATCTTCCTCAGTCCTTGAATCCTTGTCTGAATCCAGGCTCCATCTCCAACTCTCTTCAGACAGATCTGCCATCCAACTTAGTGAATTTTGGTTTGAAACTTTCAAATCTGTTTGGATCTAAACTATTTCGACTTTATATGCTTTTTTTTACTATCAATTCATCAATCTTTACCTTAAATTGATCAATTTTAAACTTGATTTCTTGTTCTCCTTGTGTTTTGTATCTATTCAGGGAACCACACATGTGATTTTGGAAACAACCGGTGCCACCACCTGAACTCTATTAGCCATAAGTGATGCCACCGCCTGAGTCCCTTTATCCAGAAGCGGTGCTCATCCAGAATTGCTCTGTCCAAGACCCCTCCAACGCGGTGCCAGGTAGGCCCTGTTCCAAACTTTGCATTTTTATTTTTGTGTGTTTTTGGCTTACTTTTTGATGAAAATGAAGTGTATATTTTGGGGCCATGAATTGTATATTATGCAGTTGCTTTGATTGTTGTAATCTTTCTGCAGTCAAAGAGAGTTTATGTTTTTTGCATTAGATTTTACATTCTTTTCATTTCTTGTAACCTCTTGCTCTTTTCTATAGATATTATTCATTGGAATTGGAAATATACATTTCATTTTCATGAGTAGGTTTCGGTTTGTTTTGGACTTGGAATGCGTGAGTGATCCATGTTGTTTTGAGTCTTTCTTTGCTTGGGTTGGTTCTTGTTTCCTTTTGAATGCTGATTTTTTCAGTGATTGGTAGGAAAAAATGTTCTTTGTTTCCTTGTTTGTTCCAAAGAAAAGTTTTAGTTTTCTCTCTCCTTTTCTTTATTCGCAAGCATGTTGAACAATTTTCTTCTTGTTTTGTGCATGATTGTTTGAAATTCTAGATCTTACTTTCATTAAGAATAAATATCTGTTTTTAGCTTTGCATGCAGTAGAGTTAGTTTTGTTTGGAAACGTTAGTGAAATCATCTTTCCATTAAGTTTTTATGCATCTTTTTCAAGCATGAAAAGATAGGAAACATTTTTGGTTTATTTACGTTTGATGTTCTCTAGATCTCTTTCTTATTTGCTTTGAAGATCATTAGGGTGCATTGATATTTCCCTTTTCATTTGAAAAGATAGAATTGCCTTTGCATTTCGGTGTGCATTTTTGGGAAAACAAGTAAATCTCTCTCCTTCTCTTAGGTAGAATTTCATTGAAGAGAAAAACTTGCATTATCATATAGATCAGTGTGAAAATTCTTTAAATTCAAGTTTTCACTCCATGGTTCCACCTAAATGCAGAAGATAAAATTAACGGTAGTACTAGGTTACAAATTTTAGCAATTTGAGTGATAAGTTAGTGGCGTGCTCAGGCTTCGTAAAACTTAGGAGCTGTCATTACTTTATCCGCACTACATCCTGTGACTCACACGGTTCTTCCATGTACCATCGGTATATCGAACACCCTTTCACGTACCCTTGAGGTATATAGAAAGGTACTTCACGTACTCGATTGTATATCGAAAGGCCCCTTATGAACAGTTGTGCATTAGACAGCACTACTACCAATTTGAGCTCCCATGTGCCTTGCGTATATCATGAGACTCTTTTAGCAATCCTCAAACCATCTGAGTTATCCTTTTGGCCTATCCTGTGAGGTTCCTGACTCTTATCCACTCCTTTCACATGTTTTCTTATTGATTTTAGTTTGAGTAATGCTTTCTTGTGTGTGGTAGTTAGAGGTTTTCTAGAAAGTTTGGAGATGGCATCCTCATCTAGGACTACCACTCAAGAGGTTCCTTTCCAAGCTGTACCTTTTGTATTCCCTCCAAGTGAAGGTATTGGTCCTCCCTTTATTTCTTCTTTGAATCTTCCTGGGTTAACTATAGGATTACTGGTATGGATTTTTAATCTGGTAAATCCTGTTACGCCTAATGTCTCAAATCTCACCTCTACTCCAGGAGACGATCGACCTCAACCTAATCCCTCTCCTTCTTCGTCTGTTGTTGCTTCATCCCTTTCTTCTTCTTCGCTTGACCAAAGCTCTACGGTTATTAGTAAGATGGATAAGAAGAAAAAGAAAGGAAAGGGTAAAAAGAAGAAGGATAAGAAAGAGAAAAAGAAGCAACCATCTGCTGTTGATGGTGCTTGTTCTAAGAGAACACTAAAAAAACCCAAGTTTCCTTGTAAGCTTTGGAAGGGGGACCAACTTCTTAAGGAGTGTCTCGGTTTCTATCGTGTACAATAAGAGTGGTCTAAAAGGTCCAAACCGTCTATGTCATCAACCTCTGATCATCATGTTGACGATACTCCCTCAACCAGTGACCCATTGGTTAAAGGTCGTAAGGGTAAAGTCTTGTATCCTTGTTTGATATGCAAGGCTATGCATCATAATTTTATTTTTCCAAGCATGGATGAAGCTTTGTGTTGGTTGGAAAATATTATTGATCATCAACAGGTGATTCCAACAAGTGATAGTAATTTATCCCTCGATTCCTTGCTGGTTGACCAAGCGATCAATTTAGTTTCACCTATAATTGATCCCACTCTTCCTTCGAAAAGTAAAGTGGTCAAGTCGATGTCATTTCCACCCGTTCCCTCTCTTTCATCAGAGAGAGTTAAGATTGAACTAGTCTCTTTGACCAAATCATCTTTTTCTTCTCTTCCAATAGAGAATGAACCGAAACCTGTTGAAGTTTTCATGATTCATTTTGATTGTTATCGACAAGAGGAACTTTTGTCTGTTTCGATAGAAGCCTCTCCAAGTAGTGAGGTTATTTAATTTTATTGGAGTAACCTAATAGAGTCTCGTCTTCATTCGAGTGTTCCTTTCCAGATAATTGTGAATGTTACTGCTAGGCGGATTCTTCACACTATTGTTGACGAAGGGGCTTCTATTAGTATTCTATCCTCAACTGCTTGGCAAGATTTAGGTTCTCCTCAGCTTGTGGCATCCACTGATTAGCTACTAGCTTTTAATCATAGACCTACTGCACCTTTAGGGACCCTTCCTTATTTTCCTATTACATTAGGAGGGAAAATTATCTGTATTGATGTTATGGTGGTTTAAGGTATTTTAGATTTTAATATACTCCTTGAACGTGATTATGTTTATTCCATGAAGGATTTTGTGTCCACATTCGTTAGAGTTATGCATTTTCTCCATGATGGGAAGATTATGACCATTGATCAGCTTTATTTTGTTACACCTGATCATCGCATCACTTCTAGTAATCAGACTACCTTGAATGTACCGCATGTTCTTGTGGTTTCTCGCCCTTCTTATAGTTAGATTCTTCCCATCATAGGTAAAATGGGGGGCATGGCTCTAGTATATGGACATCATAATGGAGCTAAGATGCTAGCTTTTATGTGATGGGGGAAAACCTACCGACCTCTGGATATCATGTTGGGTAGGAGCAGGTTCGAGAGCATAGTTTACTTTTGGTTTCAAGCTCATTAAAAAATAAAACCACTCCTCAAGAATAGTTTACCTTTTGGTTTTAAGATTGCATGAAAATGAAACCATGCCTGTGAGCATAGTTCCCATTCTATGCCAAGCACATTAAAAAATGAAACAGATCATTATGAGCAAAGTTCCCATTCTATGTCAAGATCGTTAAAAAATGAAGTAGATCTCCTCAAGCATAGTTTACCTTTTGGTTGCAATCTTGCATAAAAATGAAACCATTCCTGAGCAAAGTTATTATTCTATGTCAAGCTCATTAAAAAATGAAATGGATATCCTCAAGCATAGTTTACCTTTGAGTTTCAAGCTTGCATAAAAATGAAATCATTCTTGAGCATAGTTCATTTTCTATTTCTAGCTTGTTAAAAAATGAAATGGATTCCTTAAGCATAGTTTACCTTTTGGTTTCAAGCTTGCATAAAAATGAAACCATGTCCCAAGCATAGTTACCTTCTGTTTCAATCTTGCATAAAAATGAGACAGATCCCCTTCCCTTGAGTCGCGTCTTCCCTTTAGTGTTAGAACTTGAACCTTCTTTCCACCTGCCTAATTCTCATTCTTCCTACCCCCCTGGTGAACATTTTCACATTAGTAACCAGGTTTTTTAGGTTGGGTATGGAAGAAGAATCGTTAGATGAAACGAAGATTGGGGGGCATGTCAATCCCCTAGCAACCATGCTAGGGGTAAGCTTCGCTAGCAATCATGCCGGGGGCAAGATTCCAACCTATGTATATCATGTTAATGGGATTTTTCAAGCATAGTTTACCCATTGGTTTCAAGGTTGCGTAAAAGTGAAACCAATCCTTGAGCATTCTTGCAACTGATCTTCGAGCTCATTAAAAACAGTAAGAAGGTGTTGATCTTACTTTTCATTTTTTGCGCTCTGGTTAAAACAAGAAAAGTGGTTTGAGCTTAGTTTATTACTTCTTCGTGCTTTGGATTCAAACATGAAAAAGTCTACTAGAGTCTTCTTTAATCTCTTTTCGGATTCTTAAAATGTGAAAAGATAGTCCAGTACTTGTCTTCTTCATACTCGTAAAAGTATTTGAAGAGTCGTCTCTCTGGTGGTAGGTTGTCTTTTTTTCGGTTCCAATAGACTATTTACGAAAAAGGAACACTCCAGCCAATCATGACTGAAGAGTTCTCTAAGGTATTATTTTATACTTTTTCAGGCCTTAGGGACTAAATCATACGAAAAAGGACCCCTTTGGAGTCTTCTTCCATGGTCGTTCAGACTCTCTAAACATGAACGATACCTAGTTAACTTTCATTGGACTTGTTAAATCAAACATTGAGAGACCCTCTTTTGGGAACGAACCCCTCCTTTCTCAGGTTCATAAAACATATGAGTTTAGACTTGTCTTCGGATGAGCTATAACAAATTTTTGTTACCCTCTTTGAACTTGTAAAACTGAACAGAGGCACTCATCAACCCTGATGGGGAAAATGGGAAGGGAATCATTTTGCAAATAAATGGCAGTAGTTTGTCGTTACCTTTGAACATGGCACTTGTTTGCATATCATTTTAGTCAATTGGTTATTCAGCTGATTTCTATGACGATCCACTTTCACGAGTCATGTCACTCCTTTGATTCTTTCAAAAGAATGCATTGTCCACTGTCACAATGTGTGTTTGTATGGTCTAGTCACGCTGCCAAGTCTTTTGTCATGCCACCCTATGTTCAAAGTGAAGTTGAATATGTTTTACCTATGCTGTCAAAATAGTCTCTGTGTAAGTACTTTTGAGTTAGTATTATGGTTACTTCATTCACATCATTCTAGAACTATTTTATGAGTTTTCTGTTGTTGATGTGGGACTCATGTTGGTCCTCCTTCGATGAGACTATTCTCGTCGACATCAGCTCATCATCCGAGAATAGTCTTAGAAACAAAATTTAGTACCTTGAGATCTGTATGCCTTAATGATAGACTCTCTCACTCTCAACATAGGTTCACATCATTGACCTTTGATCAATAGAATCAACTGGGTGTTCAACATCAAGACATCTATTCACGTTCAGTAGATTGTACTAGGGTACCTTGGGAATCATTGACATCAATGGTGATCTCCCTCGTACTTGTTAATGGTTCACATCATTGGTCGGTAATCAAGTGGTTTCTACCATGTTTGACTTCAGATCATTGTAATAACATGGATAGAATCATACTTTATGGAAGACGAGAAGAAGACCCTACGTATTTCTTCAGTTCTCATTGCTTTCCCCATGTTGTGATGCAGTTTTGTATATCTAGCATGGATCCACATTTGTATGGTCATGGCTATGCTCAAATTTGTGTATGTATGACATAGATCTACGTTTTATGTTCACTAGCTATGTCCAAGTTTGAGTCCTCTATCACATGGATCTACGCTATATTCACTACAACAAAAAATGGATTTAGCGTCGAATTCAGCACTAGATTTTAGTGTAATTTTTTCTCAAATGTGGTGAACAATCTAGCACTAAACCTGGTGCTATTGTACATTTTCGTAAAATGCCATCTATTGCATCTTTTTTTTTGTCCTTTTTAACATCTGTTTTTCCATCCATTTTTGTGCCCAATTTTTTGCATATTTTGTTATGCCTTTATTTCCACCCAATTTTGCAACTTCTATTGCATCTTTTTTTTGCGTCCTTTGTTACATTCTTGTTTGCACCCAGTATCATGCTCAGTTTTGCATCCAATGTTGCGTCTTATTTTTCTCCTAGTTTTTCATCGAGTCTTACACCCAATTTTGCACCATGTTTTGGATAAGATTATGTGTCCAATTCTGCATCTAACATTGCATCTAGGTTTGCATCCAATTTTCAGCCCAATGTTGCGTCTAGTTTTGCATCCAATTATACTTATAATGTTGCATCCCCATTTGCATCTAATTTTCTATCTTGTTTTACGTCTTTTTTTGTATCCATGTTTGTGCCTAATGTTTCATCTTGTTTTATGTCGTATTTCGCATCTAGGTTTGCACCTAGTGTTGCATCCCAGTCGATGTCTTTTTTTACATCTATGTTTGATCACAATGTTGTACCCAGTGTTGCGCCTAGTGTTGTGTCTAGTTTTGCACCCATGTTGGTATCTAATATTGAATCTATTTTTGTGTTTGATGTTGCATCCCATCTTGCATTCAATATTACGTCTAGTTTTACATCCAATGTTTTGTCCCATCTTGCATCCAATATTATGTCTCATTTTAAGTTTTTGTTTGCGCCAAGTGTTCCTTCCATTTTTGCACCTGGTGTTATGCCTAGTTTTATGTCCATCGATACACCATATTTTGTGCTCAATTTAATGTCCAATTTAATGTCTTGTTAGGAGTCCACTTTTGCATCTATGCTTGCATCTAGTTTTGAGTCATTAATTGTGTCTAGTTTTGAGTCTCTTTTTGCATCCAATTTTGCATTTAGCATGACATCCATTTTTGTGTCCATATTTGCTTCTGACATAAGGTCAACTTTTGCATCCACTTTTGTGTTTAGTGTGATGTCCACTTTTACATCTTGTTTTGCATTTAGTGTGGTGTCTAATATTGCATCCATCTTGCATTACTACATTTTTTACCTTTAGAAATACATTCCAATATCATTAGGGCATGGAGGAATCAAACCACCAACCTCTTGCCTACAAAGCAAGTGCTCTTCCATTGAGCTAGCACCCTTTAAGAATCAGGAAGAGGAAAAACATTAACACATAGATTTCATCATTTGTAATTCTATCAAAAGACAATAATATCCAAAGACATTCATGCTTAAAATCCAATTTATTTTTTCAACCACACTAATAAGCACAAAAATATACCATGCTCAGGTAAGAAAATATCCTAAACAGTTACACAATCTATTAAAGTGGTCTGCAAAAGAGTCTTAGAGAACAACATAATGTATACATGCATACCTAATAAACTAAACTTGATATGGACAAAGAATAAAGGATGTTTTTAAGAAATAGTTGTAGAATCCAATTGAGGATGTGTGTGTTGCTACATACATGATGTTATTCATTAATGAGGTGATTTGGTTCAGCAATGGGATGATAAGAGAAGAAATCATGAATGGTTACAAAAAGAAGATGTCTACTATGTGCAACATATATGATATAATGAATATTTTAACAATTAACACCAACAAAGTTGATTTATATTATGTGCATTATTTATAATCTAAAAATTAGTAAGATGTCAACAAGAAAAAGGATCATACTGGTTTCCACAGTTTATAAGGCCACATGGAGGTAGATGAAGTTCAAGGGTTTCTCATCTTACTTAGCGATTGTTCCATAAAGAGATTCTAGAGGGGAATCCCATCACTTCATCAACATAGATTCATGAATTCTGTGAATTTCGGGAGTAGGGGCAGAGAGGGGGGTGCCTCCATGCAACATAGCTTCATGAATCCATTTAATAATAGCTAACGAAGAGAATGTGAAATAAGAACTAACAAAAACAACACACAAATAAAAAGAGAATAATGGGATTCCGAGTAAAAATTAGTGAAGAGACATGGAGAAGGAATGAATAAATGAAACTTTACATAGAAAATAACAAATGTTTTCTTGAACTTTTCAAAAGGGGTTTATCAACAAACAATCTCAAATTGAAATTTATCTCAGGCACGTTAATGAACAATTCATGAGTTCTATATTTGTGATGATGAAGACTAATTTGATTTATGGGGTTCTAAATACCAACATTTTTAATAATGGACAATTCAATTTCTTTCCCATCAGAATTAGATGTGCCAATTTAAATTCAAATATCATTGTATAAAATTGAACGTTAGATGGGGGTTTTCGAGATAGTTCAATTTTTTTCACTTAATATTAAATAATACAACATTTGACTTTACATTTAGGGATCACATGGGGTTTTGATAGGGGGAGGACTAATCTAGGTCAAAATGAGAGAATTTTATTGTGCAAGTTCATTGTCTTGTAGAACTGCAAGAATATGAAATAGAAAAGTTGCGGGGATGAGAGGACAAAAGAAGAAAACCTCCGAAATTGGAAGGTCGTAGACAAAACAAAGTGGTCAACACAATTTTAGACCTATCAACGTAAGTTTCCAAAACCAATGTTCCATAAGTGAACATGATTTTGCAAGAATTAGAATACCTGAAACACAACTGAAAAAATCAAAGTTCCACAACAATACAAAGGCCACAAGGCCACATAGTGGAATATAGAAAAGAATCACAACAGTATTTGAATAAAGAATCAATAGGTCATGGACTTTAAAAATACAAGTTCTATGTGTTTTGAGATTCTAACTCAACAACAAAACTGTTGTGTGTGCATGTATGGATGTATGTAAGTGTATGAGTTACGAGAAAAATTAAAAGCCTTGAAAGTAATGATCTTCCATATTATAAGCGTCTCTTATACAAAAATTATTTGTATTAAGCCATGCAAATATGCATGTGTTCTTTATTCTATGCATTTAATATAATTCTAGATCTATAGGCAAAGAAAGACAACAAACTATTCAACATCCATAAGAAACATACAACATCATCTAGATGCACTTTGTATGAGCATGAGCATTGTAAAAGAAAGGGATCAAAAGTCTTTGCAACTCCAAACAAATGATCATAACATGCCCATTAGAAGGAAACTCATGAACCCCAAACATGGGTAGACATGACAAGAACACTAATAATCTAAATAGAAGTAACAATAAAATATCTATGACATACCATTGATATTTAACATCTTTTCTGTACATCTTCCAAATGCTTTGTTGTGACTCACTCTTAGGGATAACCTCCACAGTAGTCAATATTTCTCCTTCCACTGCTTTCCCTATAAGAACAAGCTTCTACACTTTCGACAGCTCTGAAAAAATGACATTAATTTGTCAGATGACACAATATCAAAACAATCAAAACAAATTCTATTAAACATTATCATCAATTGCAAATTTTAGGAAAACGTATTCTTGGATAACCATCTGAGTAGTAAAAATGAAAATATCAAAGTAAAATGTAGTTGTGCTATGCAAATAAAAGGCATGTTCTTTAACAAATAATTCCCCGGCTTAGTATAAATAATAATTGTTATCTAGGGGTCCAACATGCCACCTTAAGGACCAACTTGTTAATTACTAACAAGCTATCATCCTAATAACTGTCATAAAAAACAATGTAATAGCATTTGAATTGCTTCCTTTCCACCTAACCTTGAAAGTTAGAGGATTCAATGCAAATATTTGATCCCATGCAGTGTTGTACTTCTTAAAATCAACAAGGTTCACTGTTTTAACTTACCATTCAGTGCTCAAATAACTACACTAAATTTGTTTTAATGGAGTGGTACTAATATTCACATAATCACTTGAGAATAGATGGAAGCATCGTAAAAGTTTACCCAAAAACAAAGCAAGTAAACAACAAAAAAGAGGACCGTCAGACAAAAAAGAGGTAAATTTCACTATATTTTCATCATTTTAATATTGTAGAGCAGAGAAAGAAAGGCATACGAATGAGTAGATCATGGAAATAAATGCATGGAATTTATCCTAAAAGTAGGAAAAGTGTTGTTAGAAAACCATTAATACAACAAGTCTCACACTACTATAGGAATTTGGACAACCGACAGAGAAGGAAGCTTAATGTCAAAGTTACAAGTTGTTTGTAAGCCATTTTCAAGCATTTTGTAGCAAACAAACTTTGAGGAGCAGGGTGGCTAGCTAAGACCAATAATATTTGATTGTAGACATCCAAATAGTGTTGGAATTGTCCATTGGAAGTTTCCTTTGGGTCATTAGTTGAAAATGTATGTATTGTAAGTGGATCCCTCCACATCTATTTAAGATTATATTGTAGTATAAAAATGAAAACTTATTCAACCTCTCACCAAGATATCTAGATACATCCACCAGACTAAATAGAGCTACAAACTAAAGATAAACTTAGGGAATATTTCTTGAATCTGCCAAGAAGTACATATAACTCCATCATACCTACCATCTACAATATCTCTACCTACTACAGCTTCAAAATCAACCACTATCTATAGAATAGAGACAACACATTCACATCCTAGCTAGAATAGATCATACCTTAGTGATGGTCTATTAGGAGAGGGTATGCACATTCACAAATAAGGTTTATCAACCCCAGAGGAATTATGCGCAAGTTAACAGTCCAAGAGCATCCTAGAGAAATGAACACAGTCTACTTTATCAGCAGCAAAATGGAATTATCATGCATTCTTCATGTGCTAAAAAATGGAATTCAATTCAAAGGAAATTGTGAAATTATTAGTGAGTCCAATATGACTACAACAACAATCTAGTTCAAATGAAGGAGAAACCCCATTTCTTATCTAGATGCAAGGTCCTTGATGGACTTGGAGTAATGTTGGTGGCAGCAATTTGAATGAATACTGAGACAAAGAAGTTGAATGGCACAATGGCCAACAGGTGGGGAGGAAGAGTTTCAGTAAGAAACCACCAACAATCATCATAATCGATGAAGCAAAAACCTAAAAGAAGTGAAAAAACCATCAATTTGAGATTTAATATAAGAATGTGAAGTTCTTATTAGGAATGTGGGTCTGCCTAAGTTTCGATAAGTCTCATTAGAAAGATGGTAAAAGAGACTTTCAGAAAATAACAAATTCTAATCTCCAGTGTTGTTATATTTTTCCTTCAAGGTAACTGTAGGGAAAAGTATCAGATAGTTTGAATTAAATTTTAATGTCCTTGTTTCAAGTTGTGTGGTGAGTAAAAGAGACTGTAGTAATTATCTGTAAAATCACCTAAGTGTGAAAAGAAAAAATAATAAATCCTAGTGAATTGACACTATTTGGTTATAGATATATTCACGTTGCGTCAAGTGGTAGATATAGGAAACATGATCTAGGGGGGCCTACCACATACGTGAACATATGAATGCACTTGGTATGGCCCTGAAACACATCTGGTACATTAGATTACATTCACAATGTGTCTTATTTTAGACCTGTATCTCAAAAAGTTGTTGTCCACCTTTTCAATGTTCAGGTTCCTTAAGACAACTTAAAGAAGAAACCAGTACTGGTATTGGGATGCACTTTTTATTGCCTCCAAGTGACCTTCCATACAGTATTTTCTCATTTCAAAGAAATTATTTTGGATAGAGCCAAAACAAGGTGAAGGGATTCCATCCAGCTTGCAGCTCTAGAAAAGACTACATTTGACTTGAGTTGAAGAGCAACCTTTTAGATTTTGGGAATTCTAGCTATTATTTTGCTAAGCGACATGTGGATCTTGCTTTCAAAGTGAGGTCCTTTAGAATGTTTTGTTCAGGTAATCAATTATTGTGTGGTTAATGAACTTAAAATATGTACAGATGAAATACTCATCAGATGGCCTTCAAAATATATCGGAAGTACAGATGAGGACTTTTTACATTCTTATGATGGACTTAAAAGACATGAAATACATTTGGACTTTGGAAACTATTGTTTATCAATTTCACATAGAAATTGGAAAAGAACATGAGAAATAGAAAGGTGACAACTCTGAAGTCGAGCAGTGTGGAAAAAGAGAAGAAAAGAGAAATATGTTATGAGCAACTACTTTTGATTGTCTTCCTATTTAGATTTTGGGTCATCTAAATTACTCTTTTGCTGTGTTTCTTTATTATCAACAAAATCTACATTCAGAACATTCTTCCCTTTGCTCAATAGTATTTCTACTAATCAAGTTAAAGAGAGATTAACATCGAGTCATCATTCCTATGACATGGAGTTTATTTCACTCTAACTGTACTTATTTCACATAGGATTGGACGAATTTTGTACCATAGCTATTGTTGGAATGATAAAGATATTGGTGAAGAGTACACACCATCATTTGAAACTTTCAACATAAATTACATATTCTAGATGTAATAATCAAATACAAGAAACTAATTTGAAGGAAATAAATGATGCAACAGGTGAAGATAAGATGCTATCTAACTTGTATGCTGTTCAAAATGGCTTTCAAATCCATAATAATCAACTCCTCCTTGATGTTATATTAGAGAGCAGCAAAAACTAAATTACTGTATGGAGTTCAAAGTTCAGACTGCATAGTATTGAGTTTCTTAATGTATCATTTATAAAAAATAAATGACGGATACATTTTCCCAAACAAGGGTATATAACAACCTATAACCTTGGTGTGTTGTAAATAATGGTTATCAAAACTGTAAAAAACAGCTAAGTTCATGTTTTTTAGAGAGCAACAAAAAATAGTAGTAATTTGCATCACAAGCTAGAAATCACATTGACCATAAAATTCCAAATATGCCTCGTAAAAATTATTCAAAAAAAGCATGTTTTGAACCTGATTTATGTGAGGTAATAGTAGTAGAGGGACACATTCAGCGAAATAGAGCCCAAATAATATAAGGCAAACTAGAGACACAATCTGCACAAGTAAAATGGTAATTACAATAAATACTAAGCCTATAAATAAGCACACTTGCAGGCATTTTGCTATAGCAACAAAAAGGTTGAACATCTCCCCTTGTTCCCACAATAAGCATTGCAATATTCAGCTTTGGGATTGCTTTACTTTGTTGATCTTCGTCATCTGATAGACTACATTTTCTTGCATCAGACACATCTAGTCCAAGCAATTTTGATGCCACTGGGGCACTGCTAGTAACATCAATGTCCACAGTCCCATCATTCTTAACTTTTGCAAGATTCTAAATAAGTTTTTTCTACAAATACACAAGGATATTCCTAAATTTAAGTAGTGTACAATGTCACACAGGTCCAAGATTATAGAAAATGAAAATGGTCAAAATGATGGATTTTATATCATATTATTAGGTACTTCAATAAAGAACAAAAATAGAACTATCAAGGAATGCATAAATAGATTTCAACATTAAGCCATAGCCTTTCAAATTTATAATGCAAAATCAGAGATGAGAATCAATGCACAAAACATTAAATTTTCATTCTATAATCCAATATGAATTTAATTAATCAACAAAAGAACAATGGGATACATTATAACATTTCTCAGTGGTTGAATCACTTGAATGGGAAAGAACACAAAAATATATGTAAATAATGAATCTATGCTAAAATCAACAATTCTTTGGGACAAAATTTTCCCCAGTTGTTGAATATTATATAGCAATATATATATGTACATAACGAATCTAGGCTAATGTCAGAAATTCTTTGGGACTAAATTTTTTCAGAATATGCTTTAGCGAATTCCAAGGATAGAAAAAATCCCACTTGCCAGAAACAACCAAGCTCAATTGACAATTAAGTTGGAGATTAGAATCTAGTAGTCTGTAAACAACTTTTATTTCAGACTTCACATAAGATATTGTTAATAATTACATAAATTATAACTTCATGCAATGGGATGCACATTTCTAGTGGTATGGGATGCACATTTCTAATGGTTAGGCTATAACCTTGGTGTAGTTAAAGTCCTTTCCTTTGTTGTATATTTCTGTTGTTGGGATTTGGATGAATAGATATTTTGAAACGTTTTTAGTTTCTAGTATGAAATCAAGTTGTCAATTTATTGTTGTAATACCCGCATTCCTCTATGTGCATGAGAGGTAATTTTATTCACAGGTTCATTGAAACAACATAATATATCTTTCATCTTTCCATGATTTATTTCCATCTGGGTTTTTACGGTAATCATTCATTTTTTTACACAAATACCTCGAAGAAAGCCACCAGGAACTTCCCCTCATTTTGAGGACAGTACCTAGGGAAAACTAGATTCTTCAGGGCTCAAGGCCTATACAACAATATACTCATTAAGGGATTAACATGTCACTTGCAGGAATTGATCCCAATCCTCGGTGAGAAGGATAACACTCCTATTAAGTTCCTAGGCTAGACCCATATGACAAGGGCAATCATTCCCATAGTGATTCTCTCTCTCTCTCTCTCTCTCTCTCTCTCTCTCTCTATA